>JBCNYH010000011.1:21086709-21097452 GCA_039654325.1 Tandanus tandanus | reverse complement strand
CCCCCCCCCCCCCCCCCCCCCCCCCCCCCCCCCCCCCCCCCCCCCCCCAAAAAAACAATAAGTCAAAGGTCATCCTGCATTTAAGAGCATTTGCGTCTGTAAATTTAAGATGCTCGACAGTGTGGATCTCTTTCATGTGCTGAATACATAAAAATCATTTACAGAGTTGCCTCGGGCATTATGAACAGCTGGCACAGCAACATCTGTACACAGGAGGCAAATGTAGATGACCTTCATGGTAACTGCAGTGGAATGCAGCCACATTTTCCCCATTAGTGTGAGGGTTTGTGAATTTTTTTTAAACTTTATTGATAAATAATTTATACTCACCCGATCATCTGGAGATCACAAGTTTGGGATGCAAATTAATGGGATCCTATTATAAAATATTGGCTGATCAATGTTCCACTTACAATAAATGTTAGCCAACAACGGATGTCTCTGAACTCATACATACAAGGGGTGGATAGCAACTTCCTCCAAGTGTGTTACGCTACTCCGGTGGACGGTGGACACGCAGCAGTTGATGTGGTATGCAGGAAGGAGGAAGCAGGTCCTTGCCTTCACTCTGTTGGGTTGTTAGCTGTCCTGTGATGAAGAAGCTTTCTGTGGTAGGTGAAAATTTTCTATGAGAGAAATGTGGGACAAAATAGAGGAAAATGACAAAAAAAAAGAAAAAGAAAAAGGAAATTATTTAACCATTAAGTTTAAGGTCTTAAGCCAATTAAGTCAACCTATTACCTCCACCAAGTAGGTTATGTTTTATCTCAGATTTGTATGTTTGTTAGCAGGATTGTGCAAAAAAGTTTTGAAAAGCAGACTTTTTAATGAAATCTCTACCAGAGGTCGGGCTTTGGACTCGGAAGACTCCTGTAGACTTTTGGAGAAGATCCTGATGAATTTCTGAATCCAGGATTTTTTTTTTTTTATATGATTCTTTAACATTGTGAGGTAGGACGATTTATTTTAAGGAAATGTTGTATTACTGCAGAGGGTGCTTGGTGGAGATATGCGCTCTCTGAGTGCTCCTTTTTCTTTACAATTTTTTTTTTTTTTTTTTGCTAAACATTACCCTTAAGTTAGTTAGACGATTGGGTAATTTTCCAACTTACTATTAATTGTTATTATTTTCATTACAATTCTTTCGAGAGTTGTATGTCTAACATGACCTTGTTGGTAAATACCTTCATGAAGTTTGGAACTGTGATTTTTTTTTTTTACATTTTTAATGTAAACAGATTTGCACAAAAATCAAATATAAAAATGTTCTTCATGATTTTTTAAAGTTATAATGGAGTAGATATCAGGTGCATGGCTTTTATAAAGTGTAAGGTAAGAAATCATGGAACATGACTAATATGCCTCATTATTGAGGGTAATTAGTTCGGTCTAATGTGCTCTTTTGCAATGTTAAATGGAGCGTGCTCATTCACTCACTTATTCATAAATGAAAATCGGATGTACTTGTACTTTGAGAGGTGTGTTATAGCCCTCATCCTCCTATGCAGTCTTCCTCCTTTCCTTTAATCTCAGCAAGACTGGAACCGAAGCTCACTCACTGACCTGATAGCACTCCAACCCGTGGTCAAGTTTGAAAATTGTGGATTCTTTGCCACAAATGACCCTTTTATTCCAACAATTTCCAAACAAAACCTTGTCTTCCTTCGCATTCATACTGTATATCAAACCTCTCAATCTTAGTGGGGTTGCAGGGCGGCTGGAGCTTTTCTTAGCTGGCACTCCCAAAAAGTCCCAGTGCAGGACCAACACACACACACAACCATTCACATCTAGGGGCAATTTGGAACAACAAATTTGCCTAACGTGCATGTTTTTGACGTACGGAGGAAACCCACGCAAGCACAGGGAGAATATGCAAACTCCATACAGAAACGCCCTCGCCAAGCCCGGGACTTGATCCCAGGACCTTTTTGCTGTGAGGTGGACACGCTAACCACTACGCCACCGTCCCGCCCTGGTAGAAGCTTAATCATTTAGAAAGGGAATAAAATGATTCTTCATTCGTTTCTACGAGTCTTCAGAGGCTTATAAGCAACAAAAGATATTATTATAAAATGGATTGTTTTGGTTCTAAAGTGCTTCGGTTCAAAGATTGCTTGTAGCAATTGGTAGCAATTGAGCTATGCATTAATATGTCATGGTCAGGGTAGTGGTTAGCATTTCCGCCTCACAGCAAGAAGGTCCTGGGGTCTCGTCTCGGGCTTGGCGAGGGCATGTCTGCATTGAGTTTGCATGTTCTCCCTGTGATTTTGTGCGTTTTCTCTGGGTACTTTGGTTTGCTCCGACAGTCCAAAGACATGCACATGAAGCTCACTGGCTATTCCAAATTGTCCTAAGGTGTGAGTGTGAGTGTGGATGTGAATGGTTTTGTGTGTGTGTGTGCATATGTGTGTGTTGGCCCTACAAGGGTCCCATAAGAAAGTGTTCTCACAGCAGCAAGTCCCTTGAAAGCGTGGGTAAGCTGCTTTTAGACACTCGATGTTGCGTCATGTTTAAGAACACCCTAATAAAACCCCGAACTCATGATCTAACTGTGGAACCTAAAGCTATACAATTGCAGGTCTGTGCTCCCTGCAGTATTATACATAAGGAACTAAATCATCTCCCAGAACGTCAATGATTCATTTTTTTTTTTTTACAAAATCACTCTTCACTAATACAAATAAAGACGAGAGAGAAAAAAAAAAAAACATTTGTTATTTATTACTAACTGACAAAATCTCTCACTATTTGTCTCAATGCTCTTTCACAACAATGTAAAACGACTCTTTCTAAGATCATTTGCCAGCTGCTGAGAACATCTGTTAAGGCTTAGTAATGATCCAGACCTCCAAAAAATGTCCAGCCAGAGGAAAATCTCTCTCCCTGTTCTGGGTAATGCAAGACATCCCTAGCAATCCAAAAATAAAAAATAAAAAATCAAGAAAGAAATGATTTGTTTAAAATGGGGCAAAGCCAATGGAGCGTAATGTAACACATGTGGAGATCTCAGTAGCATGTGGCTTTCTGTACCCACAGTCCAGAGAAATCCAAAAATAAACACAAGAACATGCTGTGTGTTTCTCACTGTCTAGGTACTGTATATCTCCATGCAAAGAATTTCAATCCAAACTGTATATATGCTTGAATGGTAGATGGAATATTTCCATCAGCCACTGTAGTGTGAATCATTACTGGATGTAATCGAACGAGCCAACACACATACAAAACCTGGAAAGCACACACTCGCATGACATCATCGTTCCTGATTATAAAATTGTAATCCCCGTCGCTCCTACTTTACCGTTTATACGACGACATAACCTGACATATCTATAAAGGCGTGTTCCAAGTGGTATTATCTGTAATATAGACTGCCTTCTTCGATTTAGACCTCAAGTTGATCCAAGCTTTATGCATATACAGCCATGGGAAAAAGCAAGTGCACCCTCCTTCAAGTCTGTTTTTCTTATTTATCTCTAGCAATTGTGTCGTCCTCACCAATCTCTAAAAAACATATTTTAATATGTCGTCATTTCCCTCAAAAATGTTAACAAATATGGCGGCACGGTGACATAGTGCTTAGCACGTCTGCCTCACAGCAAGAAAATCTTGGGTCTGAGTCCCGGGCTTTACGAGAGCCTTTCTTGGTGGAGTTTACATGTTTTCCCTGTGCTTGCTTGGGTTAACTCCAAGTACCCCTGTTTCCTCCGACAGTCCAAAGACATGCACATAAGGCTAATCGACTGTTCCAAATTGCCCTTAGGTGTGAGTGTAAGTATGGATGTGTGTGTGTGTGTGTTGGCCCTGCAAGCTGGCAAGCTACTCTGAGCAGGCTTGTGCAAAATTCCAAATTCAATCGATTGAATTGAATGTCTCCCAAATTCCAATTCAATTCCATGAATTTGAATCGAATTTGAATTCGCAAACAGGAAGTAGAATTGCAATTCAAACTCGAATTCGAAATCCCATGAAATTCGGAATTTTGCACCAGCCTGACTCTGAGTACCTTACTTTCCTCCCACCGTCCAAAGACACACATGAGGCTAACTGGCTGTTCCAAACTGCCCCCAGGTGTGAGTGTAAGTGTGAATGTGTGTGCATGGGTTGGCCCTGCAATGGACTGGCAAGCTGTTCAGGGTGTGTAGGCTCGCGGTGAGGCTGGAGCCAACACTGGGCTAAGGCGGGGTATTCCCTGACTATCACAAGGCAAGGCCAACACACACACACTCACACCTAGGGGCAATTACCTAATGTGCATGTCTTTGGACTGTGGGAGGAAACCGGAGTACCCAGATCAAACCCATGCAAGCATGAGTAGAACATGCAAACTCCACACAGAAACTCCCTCTTTGAGCATGGGGTTCAAACCCAGGACCTTCTTGCTGTGAGGTGGACGTGCACCACCGTAAATCAAACAAGGAAAGCTCGATATAAGGAACCGATTATTTTTGAACAAGGAATAGAAAAAAAGCAAGGCTTGACTATTTGTTATTTATGTCAGGGGGAACAATCAACACTATAGACACTACGGCAGGCCGGAGACACGGCAGGCTGTTATTGCTAAATATTGATTGATCAAGACTTGAGGCATAAAATGTAACTGTAGTTAGTTGTTAATATGGATTTTGGACATCTTTTAAACCACCAGTCACAGGTATACATGCACTAGATTGTGCATTTTTCTTTGTTCTAAAGCCAAATACACAGTGAATTTAATGCCTGACTATAACTATTCAATACACATTGTTGCTGTTTAGCTTTATTAGCTGGTGATCTAATAAATGTATCCTTAAGTTAATTTAAACGAGTGGATTGTTTTGAGCATTCTAGCAATAAAACCTATTTCCCATGTCCAACATGCACGGAGCGCACAACACTGTATCCAGATGCCGTTCAGTTCTGAAGCGAAACTTGTCAGCGGATGAGTTTCAACTAAAGTGGATTAGAACCACCACTGGCCTAATCAAATCAAATGTGAAAATGCCCGTGGAGGCTTAGGTTTGTCATCAACTCATTACAAACTCAACATCCAGCAGAGAAAAACAGCTGAATTACTAGAGGAAAGCATTTGTTCTCTTACTGCCCAGAGCTTGAGCCAAAGGTTTCCTACTGCCGGGGGGGGGGCGCAACATATAATACCTCACTTACTCATTTGTCAAACCGCTAAATCATAGCAGGGTCATGTGGAGGGTGGAGCTTATCTCAGCCAACACTGGGCAAAGGCGAGGTGCACCCTGAACACCTCTCCAGTCCACACACAACCATTCAGACTCACATCCACACCTAGGGACAATTTGGAACAGCCAATTAACATAAGGTCTATAGGAGGAAACCGGAGTACCTGGAGGAAACCCACACAAACACTGGGACAATATGCACACAGAATCTCTCTCGCCAAGCCAGGGGCTCAAGCCCAGGACTGACTTGCTGTGACTTGGAAGTGTTAGCACGGCATGCCTCCCTGAAAATATTACCTGAAAATGCATATTTATTTAAGTCTATGCACAGCGTAGCTTTAGATTCCTGTTTTTGGCTTACAAGGGTTGCTCTTTGTATGATCTTCTGTTTTTTGCCAATCCACTTTAATTTGACAATTTTAAAATGTTTTTTTTTCCTTTATTTATTTTTGCTTACCACTTCTGTAAAAGAAGCAGTGTGTAAAGATCTGCGGGTGGGATGTCCTGAGACGGTAACGCCCCTCTGTCTGACATCATCACAGAATTTAGTTTATGTTACACACTGGCGGAACATTGTGACACAGGGACAGAAAGTCAAAGAAACAGAGGGACATGGAGTCCAATCCCCTGGTAAAGCATTGCTAATTGGTTTATCCCATTACATGGAACATCCCACAACAAGTGGTTTTTTTTGAGTGGAAACTCCACAGGCTCTCTAAAAATACTCAGACCAACTCATCAAGCACCAACACTCAATCCATGGTCAAAGTCAGATCTCAAAGCTCACATTTTTACCCATTTCTGGCTTGGTGTGGGCACCCGTGCAACAATGTTGCTTCTTGATTGGTCAGTTGTATTTGGGGGTACTTCAAAAAGCCTCACCAAGAAACAAGGGGCATAACCGTATACTATAAAGCCTTGTTGCACTGTCCACAAAAACTCAACTGTTTGACGCAATCAAAGAAACTAGAACTACTTTTTGGCGATTATATGTCTCCAAGTGGTAATGCTGCAGTGACCTTGACCTTTGAACTATGACTGCCAAAATCTAATTAATTAATCCTAAAGTCAAGTTGGGCATTTGCGCAAAGTTTGAAGACAATCCGTCAAAGCATTCTCGAGATATCACGTTCACAAGAATGAAATACATGAGGCTGCAATGACCTTGATCTTTGACCTGTAACCTCCAAAATCAAATCATTTCATTCTTGAGTCAAGTTTGAAGACAATCCCTCAAAGCATCCTCAAGATATCCTGTTTACAAAAATGGCCCAGATGGACGTACAGGCGGATGGATGAACAACATAAATTGCATGGCCTAAGTGTCCAAAAAAATGAAAGGAATTATGGGAACATATTGCATTTAAAATAATAATAAAATAATAAATCTATATGCCAAATTCTATGCATAAGTATAGCAAGAATAAAAAAGTAAAGAAAATAATGTCCTTGATTTTTAATAGGCTTTAATAGCCTTAGTTGCTTGATTAAAAATTTAGCTAAATTATCCAGCAGAGTGTGACCTTTTGCTATGCTTGCACATCAATAATGTTTTGTGTTGACCTGAAAGGATCAAGAATGTCACTTATTTGAATCCAACTCAGATTAATTCCATATTTGCATTCCTATTTACCCAGCTTGAATATACCGGGAGGATTTGGGCAGTCATGATTCATGGTAGGCTGCCCCAATGGGTTGTGCTGCTGTCTCACAGTTCTTGGGTTCCTGGGTCAATTCCGAGGTTTGTGGAGGTTAACATGTACTTCCATTTCCTTCCACCTGCCAAAACCATGTCTTTATGTGGACTGACAACTCCAAAATGACCTTAGGTGTAAATTTGGCATTAAGTATTGAAGATCATAAGCTGACCAGCAAGATGAAGCGATGAAGAGTTGGCCAAATCTTGTTGACTTTGTCCCAAGGAAGACTAGTTCAAACTCTGCCTTTGACATCAACTAGGTTAGGGCTGCCACAACGTTTAGGAAAAGAGTCTTTATTTACCAAATCATGGCTAATGTTTCTGTACTCCTAACCTTGGAGGAACGCGATCCCTTGGAGACACCACTTGAAATAAAAGATTGGACCCACGGCAGTTGCGTTTTAGGACTAAAGGGCAAGTCATCCCACCCAAATTCAATCCTCTTCAATCCCCCTCTGTCATGTTGTCCCTAATAAGCAATCATATGACACCCTGGACACTGGAGAGTAAGACCAAACCAAATGGCCAGCTGTCACTTAAAAGGACGTGATGGATCGCCTTGTGATAATGTGCCATTTTATCATCTGCCAAATTGGACACATGCTACGGATCACGGCAGTTGTGGACCGTGCACTACTGTACATGCCATTGATTGCTTTTAAAATGTATATTGACATCATTGGGAAAGGTTATGTGGTTCAGTGGCTGAGACCCAAAGGGTTGTGCATGATTGATGGGGCGAAAAAGTGTATGTGTATGATGCTGGAAAGTGCTCACACTCGCATGTGGTAGCAGGGTCTCAAGGGTGTGTGGGCTAATTACCCCTTTCACTCATGCTGTCAGGCAGTGGTTTGGGTGTCTCTTAATGTGAGTGCAGGAGGCATTAAAGTAACACAGGAGCCCAGTTTCTATAGATCGTTTCTGACCTCCAGACCCTCTGGCCAGGAACTCAACCCTTGACCTGTTGGCTTTCACTAAAACAGTGGATGACCAAGCTCCCAGAAGCTCTGATCTATGCAAAGCTTAAAGCGTAATGATTTGTTTAGTGGGAACAAACCAGGCAAATGAAAAGCTGTTTCTTTTCAGCAAATTAAATTGCTCATTTGACCATTTGAATTGGTCACCAGTTCTTTTTTCTTTAGCTCCAACCGGAATCCAGGAGGTAGGGGCCACCATGGCATTCTGGTTAGCCCTCATGCCTCACATCAAGAAGATCCTGGGTTTGAGCAGGGACATTTCTGCGCAGAGTTTGCATGTTCTCCCTGTGCTTATGTGGTTTCCTCCCACAGTCCAAAGACATGCACATTAGGCTACCTGGCTATTACAAATATCCCCTATGTGTGAGTATGAGTTTGATTGATGGTTGATTGTCTATGTTGGCCCTGCAATGGATTGTCAAGCTGTTCAGGGTGTACCCTGCTTTCGCCCAGAGTCAGCTTGGATAGGCTCCAGCTTCCTCAAGACCCTAAACATGATAAGTGCAACAGATGAATGAATGCTTTAGCTTCAACCTGTTTCCCCTCCCAGAACTCTCAAGGGTACATGTTCTGTACCTCTTATTTATTTGAACCCTTCACCTGGAACTATGGTGAACCTTTAAAAGCATTCCAAGTTGGCCATGCAATGGCACAGCAGAAACACTTTTACCCTATCACTGGTAGATGCTACCAATGGTTGTTCTCTGTTGATGTGAGTTCTGGCATACTGTCTTGTCTCTGTAAATCAGTGCCTCAATCATGGGCGTCTGTGAGCTCATATACAGTATGTAGAAGAGGGTAGATCCCACTTTCCTCCAAGTGTGTTACCTTGCAGTGTAAAGCAGCATGAGCAGTACTTGAAAAAGATTTCACTAGTTGCCTGACTTCATGCGTCTTGAAATAAACTGTTGGTAACTGTTGTGTCATAGGACTCATAGGACCTCAATAGTTCTGCCAAAATATTCCTTGGTGGGAGCACCATGTTGGAGCCAGTAGCATTTTTATATCTGATGCAGGGGCTTTTGGGGCTTCCTCTGTCATTTCCAGCAGTTTCTGCTATCAACAAAGGTTTCCCAGAGTGGCCGCAGTCTGCTTCTCGGGATCACTGTCTTAATAAATTAATAAATTATTTTGGCATTAAATATTGGCTGATTCTGTTTTTGTCCTGAAATGTTTTCTTTAATGCCAAACTTTTATGTCTGTACACAAGAAGGAAAAAATAAATAAATAAATTTGGTATGGTTGAATACAAAATCTGGTCCACCTCTACGACATTTCTGCAAAATACAAGACAGATCTGTGCCAAAATGGTGTTTAATGCACTGGCGGCTGTATTCAAATAGTGAAAATTGGAGAAATAGCCGAGGGAGTCTTGAATGAAGACTTGGAAGCTGGCTAGTGGTTGGGAATTGGGAGATGACCAAATTGTGGAGAAACCAAATTGTGGAAAACTAACAAAAAAAGGAAGAAAGATTTTAAAAATCTAAATAAATAGTAATTCAAGTTTTCCAAGGTATAAGAAATATTGCATTCTTTTCCAATTACAATAAAACGGCCTAGTATCTTTTTTATTGTTTGGTGTTATTAGTTATTAGATTCAGTTACATTCCCCTGATACAATATTATCTAATTGAAGCTGATCCCTGCACCTCATCTCTATCCTCTGTTGTCTTGTGATTCTATTATCAGAGGCTAGCAGCCAGAAGACAAATCCATCTAACCTGTCCGACTAACGATGGGTGAAAAATGGCACTGCACCACATGTTGTGTGTGTGTCACGGAGGAAAGACAAAAGAGAGAGAGAAATACAGGGTGGGGATTGGGGATAATGGATCTAACATTGAGTGACAGCCGAGGCAGCAGTGCTTTATGCGGCTGAGGAAGAGCATGGAGGTCGGCGACCTCTTTCTCTTTCCCTTGAGAGAAGCCCAGCTATCACTGGGGAATATACCATTACACTCCTCCTGGGTCAAAGGGCATATCTGGTTAAGATCGGGGAAAGGAGAGGCATCTTTATTTTCAGGAACTTGGATCTTTAGAAGATTTTTCTCTGTATTGCTTTGTTTTGCTTTTATTATTGCCATTCAGACCATAAAGTGATCTAGTATTGTTTAATCTTATGCAATGTCAACAATATACACATGATTAGTGATTTCATTTAATCTATTTCACTGATCTCAAAAAAAAAAAAGACTGGATTGCACATCCTAGTGATTACATCCTACAAAAATTGAAGTTGGATTGGCGCCATCTTGGTGAGACCTGTTTACTGTTGAAAAGTGGCATGAAAAGATATGGATCAGGGAAATAATTATACCTGAGATGTTCTTTTCAAAAAAACTTTTTTGGGCCAAAATTTAGCTATACAGAGCTGTTTTTGTAATTAAAATACATGTTTTTCTTTCAAAAAATCTGAAGTATAAGTGAGATTTTTGGTAGTTATATAAATTTAAGACATATCCGACCTTCAAAAGAGAAATTTCCCAGGTTTTCAAAGCTTGGCTTCCAACTGTACGCCAATTACTCTCTCCTGAGACCTTATAGCAAGGAGGTCTCACCAAGATGGCCACCTTATGGTTTCATAATTGCAACCCTAATGTGTGACCCAGTGTTTTTTTGTTTTTTTTTTAAATCAGTGATCTATATTTATTGTTTTTATTTACCTTACTTTATTGATTTATTGATTGAGTGATTGATTTCAAAACCCACTAGGGTTCAGTTGACTATTCAGGGACGTAAATAACAAGTATTCATTCTTCCAAATTACAATTTCACCAATAATTGTGACTGCTAAAATAAACACAGGCAGAAACATCCGAAGGATTCGCCCATTTCTTTCCACTGAGGCCACTCAGATACTTGTTCAGTCCCTTGTCATCTCAAGACT
>JBCNYH010000011.1:21065968-21081102 GCA_039654325.1 Tandanus tandanus | reverse complement strand
GCTGGGTGGACAGAGGCACACTTGTGGTTAAGACCTTGCCCAGGGGTCTTAGCACGGTGGGGGTCCAACGGGGATTCAAACCCATGACCTCTCGATCGTGAGACCGGCACCCTAACCGCTGCGCCACCGGCCCCACAATTTCATAAGTAGGGATGCCATCATTTTGGTTCCACAACACTAAAGAGAAAGCGTATAGTTTCAAATACAAGGGGTTTGCAAGTAATAAATTCTTGAGAATCTACTAATAGCCAACATTTGAGTTTTGTTTGCATAAATGCAATGGATAATTTACAGACCTAGTAGAAAAATAGTAGTGTTATAAATGCAGCGAAATCAGCATGAACAAATTTGTGATCACTTTTTCCCCAAAGTTACATGCACCAACACGAGCCTGAATACTATGAACGAAAAAAGGTTCAACCTCTGAAAGGTGAATTAGCACAAAGCCGGACGTGTTGCATCGACATTCACTATAGTTTTCAGTGGCGCTGTTGTGATAAATACTATGTACACTAAAATCTCATCATGATACTGCCTCTACCGGGAAGAAGAGAACGAAACAACACAGTTAGTAAGGCATCTAACGTCAAGCAGCTACAGCCACCACTGGAGTGAAAAAAAATAAAAATAAAAAATACAAAACAACAACAACCAAAAAAAAAAAAACCCCAAAACAAACAACAACCGCAGTCACTGTCACCTCTGCTCATAAAAGACGAAGCTTTAGCATCCATGCTACATTCCAGAGTTCTGTTCTATCTCATGGTGGCGAATTACATCAGTTAATACATCCCAGGTCTTTTTTTACTTCTTGTTCAGGAAATGAAACAAAGTACATTAAAAACATTCTACAGCTTTTAAATTCAACACTGTACACCTTTATACACTATTTTACAAGTGTGTTAGTTGCGGTTATTGTTCTGCTGTAAACAAACATACCGTGAAATACATGGCGACCAATGGTAATCATCAGAGCTCACCAAAGTAGCAAACTGACTTTGTCGGCCATTCCAGCCATTGGCCCAGTGTTGAGTTGAAAAATATACTGGGTTAGAATTGGGCGTCCAGGGTTAACAGACATTTAGCTTCCTTTACATCCAACCTTGCCAACATTGGTCCAGTATACAGGGTAATTTTTGTTCAAGACTGGTTACCAGGACCAATTTTTGGTCACCTTTAACTTCCCAACATCGAGATCCCAATATAATTGTCAACTGCGTTAACATTGGGCCACTAGGACCAACTTGTCATGTTTCAATCCTCCTTGCTAATGGTGGCACAACACTTACAAAATGTAGTATACCACCCAAGGAACCATCCAAGCTTCAGTTTTCTACCTGGGAAGAATATTTCTGTATTGTGTTGTTCGTCATATTAAACACAAATAATGCTCCCATGCATTGTGTAATATCTCGCCACACACAGGGTTTTGTAAACTACTACATTAATTGGGATTCAATGGTCCAAAGTTAGCGACAAAGCTAATGGCGTAGGCTAACTGGCTTTAAACCTTTAAAGGAATACTTGATTCAAAAAAGCTACAGTTAGCATTTATGCTACTGTTAACACTCTGATGTTATTATTTTTCCTTTAAAGTTTTTAAAGGCATTGTGTATAGCATGGGTACCATGGTGCTCAATGTACACAAATGGCCACGGTCTGCTTTTGTTTTCCAGTCATGAAATGAAAACCTGGCCAAAATAAGTCCGTTTACACTGTAGTTCCACACACAGAGACATTCTCACTTATTTTTTTGAAAGACAGTACTGGTGCATTGAAGAAGACACATCCTTAATTTTAACACCCATGACTAGCATTACCGATCACTAGCCCACAGTTTGACTAATACTGAACTGACTAAAACAAACCCCTGACTTCTCTACTGGATAATACAGAATGGAACAAATCTTATCTTAGCCACAATTTCACTAATCTGAAACACAAAGACTGGGATTATATTACATTTCCAGAAGATTGCTCGCTCTACTTCCGCTGGTGAAACATAAGCTACTATTGCCGAGAGTTAGGGAATCCAACCGGAAAGAGTGCCTCATATAATTATTACTGTAGACCATTAAAATAATCCGTCTGGATAAACACTATCTTGGCTGCTAATCACACTTTCTGCCTGCTACCATGTTCCGAGTACAACACTACGAGGCCCAAACTGCGGCTCCAAACACACCACCCTTAGGTCCAAATCCACCCAGGCACCGTTTTATTCATTTAATCAAATGTGAAAAAAAAAAAATGATGCAAATGACAAGAAACAACAATGCAAATGACTGTACACATCTCACACCAATGTTCATAAATCAGCAGAGTTTGTGTTTGACCATCATCTGTCTGGTGTGAATTTTCCACCGCTAATCAGTCTCTGGTTCCGCTGCACAAACTGTGAGCTCTTGGGCTGCTGCCAAGCGTCCGGGATTGGGGGTTGGCATGGTGAAGCACTGTTCTGGGTTCCACACTTCGTCCACGCTGTCTCTCTTATCAGTTTGTCCAGAGCTGTTATACTTGCACATGGCTCCCTTGGGCATGCAGACTCTGGACACTAGCAAGGAGCTTCTTCTGGTGCCCAACGAGCGACACTCCCATCTTACTCAACTCACTGAAGGAGATGTTGGAGAGAAAGACAGAGTTAGAGAATAGAGTTAGCTTACCAGGGTGGGTGCAGCTTTCTTAGCTCACTCTTAAGGTTGTATGAGGGTTCTATACCTTACACTGATGTAGATTACTGAGTCTAATGTGACGTAACCAGCAGAGGCGAAGTTGTCTTTGTACTGGCCCATCTTTATGGCGTCCAGCCACTCATCCACACTATTGACGCTGGACTCTGGGGTGATCGGATCTTCCCTGTAAAGGACAGAAACAAGCCAAAGTTCAACATACCAATGTGGGTAGCAATTTATGCTTTTATCCATCAGGGTTGCGGGAAGCTTGGAACCAATCCCGAAAGACTTTGGGTCGCCGGTAATTCATATTGTAGGTCTAATATAGACACAAATAACCATTCATAATTATGGACAATTCAGAGTATCCATTTGGCCTAATGTCCATGTCTTTGAACTGCCAACCAGGAAGGAAATCAGAGTACCCAGAGGAAACCCATGCAAGCTATGATTAGATTAGAACATGCAAACTCCAAAAGCTAAGATTTGAACCCAGAACCTTCTTGAAAGCAGACTTAACAGATATTCCACATTCAAATAAAAGAGATCTGCTACGCCAAATGTATGACCTGTACAAGCTTCCTAGTTACTAACACTGCTAAGTCCAGCGGGGGTGTAATTATTTTTAATGCATGGCAGCTTGATTCCAATCTTTGAGAGAGACCTCAAAGGTAAGCCTTGTTGATCATGAGCACATCAACCCCCGAGTAGAATTCAAGTGGTTTTTCTGCATAATGAAGTCCTTTCCCTATTAATCATCCAACATCCAACTGTTCCAACTGGACGCCAGCTCACATGGTAGACACCATTTTTGGTTAGCATAATGACTTTCCCATATGGAAGACACCTGCCCACTAAAGTCCCTTATTTTGGGCAAATTTAAAGGAAGCACTGCATCAATCCTTCTCAGTTTAGACAAGCCCATAATTCTGTTCACCAGACCGAGACTCGCAAACAGTTTGAACATACGAGGGTGGGCTGAAAAGTTCATAGGCCGAACATGATGGAATGGTCAAATTTGACCAAATGTGGTTTATTTTTCAACATAGTCTCCCCTACAGTCAACAAACTTCATCGAATGGTGTTGCAGTGCGTGAAACCATTTGATATAAAGTCTCTCATCCTGATGGTTAGATGGATTTTTCAGCCTGCCCTAATACATGGCCTACTAACCCATTTTATTTCAAGTGATTTTCTTGTTTTAAGTAAAAAAACAAATTTCGTTAGTTAGTTTGTTGTGATTTACTTGCAGTTATATTTTATATAACTGATATAAAGTGAGGAAACTGACAATATTGTTAATCTGAATGAGAGCATTGTTCAGAGCTTATGAAAAGAAAAGTGTTTTAAGTTCATAGTTAACAATAAACGTTTTTTATTTTTTTAAGTATATAAAACTTGTATTTATTTTGCACCAGAAACTGAATTTTACACTGGCACTTTTGGTTCAAGTGGCCCCACTGACTGGTTCAAGTCTGGTTGCCCCATGGATGGGGTAAGTTGAACCAAAATAATTATTTTGTTTGAACTGTATGTGAATTCTTGAAAAAGGGAAAGGTATACACATAAATAATTTACATTTTAGGACACCCACAAGTTGTGGGAATAATTCACCCAAATACCAGAAAGATGATATAAATATTCTGTGAGATACTGGTCAGAATGTAAAATTTGGTTCAACTGGCCTCACTCCCCCCTATAGCTTGGTGGGGGCAAATGTACTGCCTTTGTATCATCACATGTACGCTTTTATTTGAAATCTTGCTGATTGACAGAAGGGTTTATAAGAATTATAATGTACGAATGTCATACCCATTTCACCAAATCCTTATAGGCATGTCACTCTTTCATAATCCTGTTTAAATCTTGAGCTTAAACTATAAGAATGGTGGAAATGCCATGAGCTAAAAGACAACATGACATAAAAGGTCAAATTTCCCATTTTCTCTTCTAACAATTGAACAATGGTTTGACAGGGAATTAAGGCTATGGCAATTTACCAGATGGAACTGTTGGCCAGCTCTTTCAGGGCGTTGGGATTTCGGATCAGCTTGTCGAGCATGTTGACAATCTGGCTGAACTTGGGTCTCTCAGCTCGCTCTTTCTGCCAGCAGTCCAGCATCAGCTGGTGAAGCGGCACAGGGCAATCCATTGGTGGGGGGAGGCGGTATCCCTCTTCAATTGCTTTTATCACCTGAGAGAGGGTGAGTGAGAATATAGGCTTCGAGTCTTCCGTATTAGTCATTGAGCTTTTCAATTTGTTAGTACTTGTTTAATAAATACA
Source organism: Tandanus tandanus (assembly GCA_039654325.1). Lineage (NCBI taxonomy): Eukaryota > Metazoa > Chordata > Actinopteri > Siluriformes > Plotosidae > Tandanus > Tandanus tandanus. Next base: position 21,076,146 of record JBCNYH010000011.1, on the reverse strand, counting down.
ATCAGCTTTAAACATTAGAATACGAGGAACTTTCCCCGACCCAACTTTCAACCTTAAATCGCTAGCACTGAATAGGACCCCTGGTGTTCAATCATTCCAAAACGACTTTATCAACGGACACTCACGTCTTGATTGGACATCTCCCAATATGGCCGCTCTCCATAAGACATCACCTCCCACATGACGATACCGTAGCTCCACACGTCGCTCGCTGAGGTGAACTTCCTGTACGCGATGGCCTCCGGCGCTGTCCATCGAATAGGGATTTTTCCACCCTGAACCCGAGAGGAAAAGGAATGTCAACTTGACAACAAATCATTGTAATGCTTTCCTTATTGGCAAGCCCCTTTTGCTTCGAGATTGCTTGTTTGGTATTCATGATAAAAAAAATTTTTTAAAACCCTGCAGCTGTTCTCAGTGTAGGGGATTGTTAAAACATTAAAACAGTCCTTGACAGTTAATTTCCACGTCAAAGTCAAACAAAAGGCAAACTGACTTCACTTTATATAAACCAACGTGAGCAGAGAGACAAGGATGGGCTTTTCCACGAATATATATACAACTAAAGGAATCCTTTAGTTATTTATATACTTTTATTTCTTTATCCTCTGTCAAAGCAATGGCACATGAATGCACTGGAGTTTTTGAGTGATGGGAAACCAGGGAGTGAAACGTGGAAGCCATTTAAGGCATGCGTGCAAAGACAAACACAATCCACCTTCCTTGGTCTAATTAGCTCTCGTGATGGTGCTGAGTGTAAGATTTTGCGCTGAGTGTTTCCTGCATTTTGTTCTCTCGCAGGCCTACAAGAGCTCTTGTTAATGCTGGAGAGAGAAAGCGAGCAGGAGGACTGGAGGACAGCATGACAGCCTTATGAAGGAAAACGGTCCAGCATGGGGCATTGACGAGCCAACTTTCACTCACACAAATATATCATTAACACAACTCCTGAGACTCTGACACACTCTCAAAGCCTCCTTCAGGCGATCGCTTCTCTTTCCTTTCGATACCTAGCGCCTTAAGCACCTTAAGCAGACTTCCACACCGTTTCTCTCATCTCGACCTCACTTGCATTGCCATTTGTTGTTTTGTTGTTTCAAATTTTAGAAAATAAGCCAAAATAAGAACTAACAAACTTGTTACCATGTGTGCCATACTAAGCAATTATTCAATGAGATGAAGTATGAAATGGAGGATTAGTTGATCGAGAGGGTGCTATCTGACAAGGTCAAAGGCCGAGGTGGATAACACACCTGAGATCTGAATAATTCTCCATATTATACAAAAGACAAATTCGAAAATTGTTTTATTATGAATTCAAAATATTTTTAAAGTTGACAGTCACGTTACTGTGCTAGCAGTGACTGAGTTGTCAGTGCAATAGGTAGTGTGAAAAAGTAAAAAAAAACACTTATAAAGCCATGGAAAATGGCCATCCAGCGCCCTTTCTTCCTTAAAGTATACGCTGCAGACACGCAAAGATGTCCGAGTCCTTGAGCTGGTAAATCCAGAATGTCCATGTTCTCTGGACTTACTGGTAAAAAGCATACATGTCACTGGAGGTCATTTTTTTTACACTTTTGGTCATGAATAAACTTTCCTGATGCTTCCTGGCTGTTGCTCTTTTCGTCATTTGCAACACCAACAGAGTTGCTTTCTCCTTCTTCTAACTGTTCAGGATAGTAGAATTGATAAGGTTAAAAAGCTACCAGCAATGAATCTAATGTGATAAAATAAATAAATTTAAAAAAATAAAATAAAATTAAATAAAATAGCAAGGAGTAAGAAAAACAAGAAAAGATTGACTTTATTTAAAGTTCGTAATTTGGTAGAGTGCTGGTGGGCTGAGAAAAGTTATTAACTGCTCCGTACTGGGACATTACGACCCACCCAACAGCCAATCAGTGTGTGTACTGTGGTTGCCATATGATAATAATAATAATAATAATAATAATAATAATAATAATAATAATAATACTTATTAACTGAGCAAGAGGTCAGTACAAGGGAATTCCAGACGGAGGTTTAATGTATTAACTGAGCAATATCCAGAAGTATAATTCAGGATTAAGACAAGAAACAGATCAGGTCACCTACCCGTGTTGTGTAAGCAGCTTCAGGGTCATCTTCTAACACTCGGGACAAGCCGAAATCGGACACTTTACACACCAGGTTACTGTTGACCAGGATGTTTCGAGCAGCTAGGTCACGGTGGACATAGTTCATATCCGATAAATACTTCATCCCCGATGCGATACCACGCAACATTCCAACCAGCTGAATAATGGTGAACTGACCATCATGTTTCTGGAAAAAAGAGTGAGAAAAATATAGATGTATAAAATCAAAGAGCACAAATTTATTTGTCTGAATAGTAAAAAAATAAGAAATAATAATTCTTGTTGATTTTCAGTCTTGTCTCATTATTACCTCCACCATGGGGAAGGCTATGAGTTTGATCATGTGTGTCTGTCTGTGTGTGTGTGCACCTGTGACCACGATAACTCAAAAACTAATGGATGGATTTCCACAAAATTTTAACCAAATGTGGGTCTTGGGCCTAAGAAGAACTGATAAAATTTTGGGCATGATCTGGATTCGGATCAAAGGTGGTTTTTAAGGATTTTTTAACATTGCGCGATAGGTCAAGGAGGCTGAAATCACCCAGAATGCGGTAGTAAAAAATACAGAGCTCAAAAATAAATGTGGAACAGGCCACAAAGGGCATCAAAATTCTACTTCATCTGTCACTATAACCCAAGTTAAGGCAATATTGCACAACCTTGGTGGAGGTTTGCACTCTCTGAGTACATTTCTAGTTACTCTTATTTTTAACGACATCCTGCTGAATAGTAAAATCATATTAATGGAAGTGTGTACATTAATTATTTTTTATAAATAATAATATTTAATATTTAAAATAATATTTATTTAAATTTATTCTTTGTACTTTAAAGTCATGTATAATAAGCTTGTAATGAGGTTATATATTCCAGCCAGTCCCTGTTTCATTGTAATGACAATTCTTACACAAGGTTATAGGTGTAGAAACATCTGTTTTTAGCATGTTGGAGGGAGAAAAAAAAACAAAAGAACAAAAGAAAGTCTGTTTTCAGCCCCAAAACAATCTTAGCTCGGAGCAATTAGCCTGATGTTTTAATTAGCATACAGGAACTGCCAAGTAATCTGGTTAAAACGTTTCTATTGTCTCTCGGAGCAATATCAATCCTGAACGCGGAGTTGTATTTCACAAGAGGCGAGTTAATTATGCCCTGCCTTATAAACGCGTTGTGTTGATTGATTGCTTGGCCTCATCAGCCATCACACTTTTCTTTTCAATCTTGCTATGGTGCTTTCTGGAAGAATGGCTTCCGCAAGAACGAGTGCAGGCGTGCATGTGCGCGTGTGTGAGAAAGAGAGATATAAAGTGTGCGCCACTTGTTTTTGCTAAATTGATCAGCGCTTTAATTAAACACATGTAGCCCGGGCAGACAGGCTATGAGCTATTAGCTATAAAAAGCCACCCATAATTACGTTAGCTTTTTTTTATGTCAGTTGAAGTGGTATTTATGGCGTTCATTAGCTGGCAGAGGGATCGAAAATTTCAGGGAGGCCTCTTTTTTGGCCCAAATTTCATTTTCATTTGCTCAAAGTGTGGGCAATTAAAGCGAGAGGCTGCTTCAAAGGCGGGAGTGAAATTTTTTTTTTAAAAAACATCCGCAATAAAATTACGAGGCCAATCCTTCTGAGGTGACAAAAGCGGCAATAAATCCGAGGCGATTTGAGGGCGGAGACGTTTGAGTGGATTCACAGAGGGAGCTTTTGGAATTATTATAAATCTACTGACTTCATTCAATATCCATTTCACTGTAGTGTTCATAATATTTCTTGGGTTAAGTTTGAACGCCCTTTTTGAATATTCTGTGTATAAAGTACTGCTTGCCAGAGAAAATCAAGCAGTATATAAATACATTAGCATTAAATATTTACATAAATATATAAGTACTACTTACTTACATAAGTACATACAGTGGTGCTTGAAAGTTTGTGAACCCTTAAGAGCCCCAATCCATTATCAGACAGATGGAGGAAATTTAATAACATAGCTACCCTCTCCAGTAGTTGACCAAGATCAGCCCAAGAGCAAGATGTATAGTCCACAAAGTTGCGAGAGGAACCCAGAGTCTAAGAAACCAAAGACCTTTCTCCCATTGAAGAGGGAAAACACTGCATTCCAGCATAATAATCTTATTTCATCTATGAATCATGATGGTGGTAGTATCATCGTGTCAGCCTGTTTTGCTGCAGCTGGGCCAGGACAGTTTGTCATCATTGATAGAACAATGGTCATTCTACCAAATAATGGCTAAAGAAGAATAAATGTAATGTTTTGGACCGACCAAGTCAAAGTGCTGGTGTTGATCCAATAGAAATGTTGTGTGAGCAGATTGTGTGAAGAAACTCACTAACACTCTACCAAGCAAAGGTTCCTGCACTTTAGAAAATCACATATATGTGATATTGGGTAATTATTTCGATTAAATAAATTGCGAAGTATAATATTTTGTCTCGATGTTTTAACTGGGTTCCGTTCTAATTTTGAGGTCTGATAATCTTTAAATTAATTTCTAAAATGCTAAAAAAAAAAAAAAATCATATTTAAGCAAAAATACTGAAAATACTTAACGGTTCACAAACTTTCAAGCACCACTGTAAGTGCTACATATTTAGATGTGTGTCTGTGTTTTTATTACTCTTTTTTTTTTTTTTTTTTTACTTGGTAAAAGTAGCTTTATGCCATGTCACACAACATAAAAAGTGTGATATTTTTTTAAACATTTTCATTTATTCATTTATTTATTTTTTGTAGTTTAAACAGCTACTAACCTTTAAGAAAGTATCCAAGGATCCATTCTCCATGAATTCGGTTATTATCATCACCGGCTTGCCTGTGAACATAAAAAGGATGGAAATAAAACATCGACCACTACAACATACTCCAGAGGAGGGAAAAAAAAAGATAAGATACTCCTCTGCCAAGCCACAGAGATATAAATCACTATAATGGTGTCATTAATCCTACAGCAGAGGGATAGTAAAAAAGGGATGGAGAGAGAGAGAGAGAGAGAGAGAGAGATGAGTATAAAGCCTGATCCACACTTCTTCCTCCCCTAGGATGGTCTATTATTCAGTGTGGAGGATCCCTGTCAGAGACCTTGACCACGTGCAACAGTGCTGTACACTGATATAGGTCTGTTCACAATTTATATATATATATGTATATGTATATAAATCTTTTAAAAGTCCTAACACCTAATCTTCCTGTCACTTGTTAGTAAAAAATAAAAAATAAACAAATATATAATATTACAAATTAGAAACAGATACAGAAAAAAACTTTTAGCTGCTCACATCATTGGGTAAGCCTCATATTTAAAAATAATAACAATAATAAAAAAAAAAACATAAAAAACGGTTATATGAGACATTGAGTTTAAAGACAATTTACCATTGGAGAATAAAAAAATGCATATTAGGTAAAGACAAAGTTATATATAATATTATATACAAAATAATACTACTACTACTACTACTACTAATAATAATAATAATAATAATATTAAAATAATAACCCTATGTGAATATCATTGAATAGTTGCTGAGACATGAAAACAATTGTTTTAGTATACGTTTTCAGAAAAATGTGTCCAGTAACGGTGAGGACATTTTCTAAAGAAAGTCAGCCTTTTATGCATTAAGTTGAAAACAATGTCCTTACATGGAATGCAAATAGACTGATAAAATTGTTTTCTGTATATAACTGACCAAAACTCACATAAAATCACAGGGAGATGACACGCCTTCATTTTGGTCAATATTACCATTGGTAACGGTAAGGACGTTCTGCACTTTAGTAGATAACATTTCCTATGGAAAGGATTACTTATGTGTGCTTGGTAATGGAAGTAGATAAAAAAGCTCACATATAATGAAATTCATATGCCATCTTCAGTCATTGTTTTCAACTTAATGCTTTTATGGCTGTCTTTCTTTAGAAAATGTCCTTACCGTGTACATTATTACATTATTCATTATTGAAGCATTGTCGCAAGATCACAAGGTAGATAATGTTTATACTATGCAGAAATGGTGCTGTCTGATTGGCCCATTATCAAGTGGATAAAGCATAAATCAAAATGCCAAATATTTGTGATTTGTCATGGCCACTTAGAGTAGGTGGCATCAACATTATCATATACTCAAATTATAAATTTATTTAAAGAGACGCCTTTAGCTATCCAGTGCTTCACTGTGCAGGGTCCATGTCTGTGTTCCCAGTACCTATGTTCCCAGTCCTATGTTTCCCAGTGCCTATGTTCCCCAGTATCTCTGTTCCCAGTACCTATGTTCCCCAGTGCCTATGTCCCCCAGTACCTCTGTTCCCCATTGCCTATGTTCCCCAGTCCTATGTTCCCCAGTACCTATGCTCCCCAGTACCTATGCTCCCCAGTGCCTATGTTCCCAGTCCTATGTTCCCCAGTACCTGTGTTCCCCAGTACCTGTGTTCCCCAGTCCTATGTTCCCCAGTACCTATGTTCCCAGTCCTATGTTCCCCAGTACCTACAATCCCCAGTACCTACAATCCCCAGTGCCTATGTTCCCCAGGACCTGTGTTCCCCAGTCCTATGTTCCCCAGTACCTATGCTCCCCAGTACCTACGATCCCCAGTCCTATGTTCCCCAGTACCTATGCTCCCCAGTACCTATGCTCCCCAGTACCTACGATCCCCAGTGCCTATGTTCTCCAGTAGTGTGTGTTTGGTAGCAGATCTCGATAGAGTTGCATTAGCTTCTGCCACCACAGTGACAGAAGCTAACCCCAACCCTATTGGGAAAGAGAGGATTGGGGAACATAGGGAGTGGGGAACATGGGGCTGATCCCAGCGGTGCAGAGCTCACCTGACCTCCCGCTGTCATGGTTAACCCCCCTCGAGTTGAAGGTTCTGCCGGTGGAACCAAACAGACTTTTCGTGAAATTGTTTTAATTACTCGGCGAGTTTTTTTCGTAGACGCATGCTGTTGTTGTTGTTGCTGAGTGTGTGATTTACATGAGTACATATGCAGTATATATACTTACATTCTAAAAGACATTATTAGCTACACAGTGCTTGACGGGCTTGGAGTCCACCTCACCTGCCACTGTTAAGGTTTAAATATGTCAAAATAAGCTATACATATCTTAATTTAGTTTGCTTTTTATGATCCCGTGTAGTATATACAGTGGTGGATAACACTGAATTGAGTAGTTGCCTCAAAGTTCCACCTCACCTTTGGCGTGTAATTGTTAATCATCCTGACTTTGATTCATTCGTGAGCCCTTCGCATCATTCTTGAGTGGCACACTGTTAATGTCACACAGCTCCAGCTGGTATCTGCTGCCTTCTGGACTCTCACTTCATTTCCCAGCAGCTCCTACACCCCTCCCAGTCACATGATCAAGACACCTGGTTATCATTCCACTAACTGCATATGCGACATGTGCTGAGCCTGCTGGGGTGTGTTGTTGTTTTTTCGCCGTAGAAACCCAGAAGTGACTGCTGTGCTGTTCAGCTGTGCGGTATACAGGGTTGTTTGGAGTGAAACTATAGCAGCTAATAATTATTAATCAGAATTACATTAGAATAGGAATTTATTGTGGTATGACACAGACACAACCTGACATGTACGTAGTTACTCTTTACACTCCAACATTTATTACTCCTATACCTCAGCAAGTTATCAATGATTACAATGTTTAATTTATTAAACAACATAGCATTGTACGTTTTATCCATTTATAGCTACATATTAAGTCGTGGAATATCCAACAACTTAGTTCCTGTTCTGGCTTACGCTAAACTGTAGCAGCTATGAACAGCCATTTCCTCACCAGACAAAGAAAAACAAGTGTGTGTGTGTGTGTGTGTGTGTGTGTGTGTGTGTGTGTGTGTGTGTGAGCAACTGCCCCTGTCTCTCGCTTAATACAAATCCGTGCTACACCTCATGAAAGGTATAAATCTCTCCACTCGGGAATGCGGTGCAAATAGAGGTCAGGTTTGTCTGTAATGTGTATACATGTTTGGGGGTGCAAGTTTTGCCGGAGCATCTCCTCGTTCTACACCAGCCCAAATTAAATCACTATCTCACTGTGATAAATGTCTCTCCAGACACTTTAAGGGGAAAAAAAATCCCTTTTACCTTTTGCCGGTAGAGTAATGTCGCTGTCAGGTGGCTGAAAGAGGTTTGCGCCCTGCATGTGAGTGCACACACACCCACAAACACACATACACACACGCGCTGCGCTTTGGGGCTGTACATGGTGGCACTGAATGCCACCCTGTGTGTGTGTGGCAGTGTATGTGTGTGCGTGCATGAAAAATCATTCAGATGGAGAAATTTCAACATTTTCTAAAATATACAGTGGATGTTTATTTGATTTTTATCTAATATTATATATATATATTATTTACATGAATGTGCATGTTTTTAGGCTAATGAAGGCACGCAATCAACTATGGGTGGCAAGACACTGTCAAAAGCTCTCAGGGATAAAACATGCACATTAGGAACTTGAACCCAGGACCTTCTTGCTGTGAGGCAGACGTGCTAACCACTGTGCCACCGAGCCACCCAAGCACTAACACAAGACAGGAAAATCCAATAAGGTCGTAAAAACATTTGTATAGATTTAATGTACGTATACAGAGACTCACTAAGGTAAATCTTGATTGATTGGCTTCCAGTCGTGTCATTTTATTTATAGAACATTGGCACACGAGTACAACGAAATTCAGTGTAAACTCTATCTGGAGATTTTAGGTTGGTTTAGCTCTGCAAATATTTCCACACAAATTTAATACCAGACTGATAAATCCGTTCTGTTATCTATAGCATTAATATCCTCTACGTGAATGAACAGTTGCCCACAGAAGCCCAAAGATTTCATGCTTCGTGTGTATGTTCTCTTTAGTAGAGAAGCCTGGTTAATGAGATGAAAGCACACAGGGATGTTCTCTCATCCCATAAAGCGATGAGCGCTTTGTCGTGATGGTTGCTCTCACAGATGGACTATTGATTTTACTCCAGGTGTTAAAGTCACGGTCCAGAAAACAACCACCTTGTCCATGCTGTTTCCTCTTTCAGCTCTCACATCTCTTTTAGAAAAAAATTATTTCCATATATAACGACTTATTTAATCTTCCTGGTTCATCAATGATCTGAGAGACAAAGGGGACAATTCTTTAACTCTAATTTCTTATTGATTCACTGAACTGATTTTAATGATGCAAAGACAGTGCTAACATAATGAAGAAGTCCAGGATGTCACTCAGCTCTCTGTACACTTTGCAAATCAAGGACTAGGTACAAATGTTGTGCTTATGCTTAAAGATTACATTAAAATGAGTAAATGAACAGTAATTTTGATGCATGCATACATTATTTAAGCTTAAGTAGAACAAAACCAAACCTGTGTAGTAGTTTTTAGAACCAAAGTAGACTTAATTTATAATATACTAATGCTCATCTGTATTTTGCGGCTTAAATTACCAAATATCTTAATCCTAGCTGAATTTTTTTTAATGGGGGGAAAAAAAGACAAAGCATTTGTTTGTTAATCAGCTTTATACTGTATGTAGAAAACTCATTTTAATACAAATAAGCATTTAAAATTTGCACCAAAAAAAAATGCATCATTAAAAAAAACAACACAGAAAAAAATCTATTAAATAAAAAGAATAATTTTACAGTGTAAGGTAAAGGCAAGTCTGTTGGGCTTTTACACCCGAGCCTAGTGGCTCATCAGGCTGGAGTTCAACTCCTCCTGGATGGGACATTAGTCCATCTCATGTTACCTTCCCGGTATTTTATACTGGTACCCATTTATACTGCTGGGTGGACAGAGGCACACTTGTGATTAAGACCTTGCCCAAGGGTTTAAGCACGGTGGGGGTCTAACAGGGATTCAAACCCATGACCTCCTGATCATGAGCCCATCACCCTAACCACTACGCCACCGGCCCAACAATTTTACAATTCAAGTACAGAAAAATCAGCTACTTTTATTCACTTAAAATAAAATTTTAAATAATTAAAAAAAATGTTAGCAGTTGGCATGAAAATTTATATCTGACTTTAATA
>JBCNYH010000011.1:20978672-20994295 GCA_039654325.1 Tandanus tandanus | reverse complement strand
TAGTGATATCAGTAGAGGTGGTAGTAATAGAAGTAGTAGCAGTACTAATAGTAAAGGTGGTAAAAGTAGTAGTAGTAGTAGTAGTAGTAGTAGTAGCAGTAGTAGTAATAGTAGTAGTATTAGTAGTAATGGTAGTAATGGTAGTGATATCAGTAGAGGTGGTAGTAATAGAAGTAGTAGCAGTACTAATAGTAAAGGTGGTAAAAGTAGTAGTAGTAATAGTCATAGTAGTAGTAGTAGGAGTAGGGGTAGAAGTAGTAATGGTAGCAGTAGTACTACTAGTAGTGGAAGGAGTAGTATACACCATGATGTAAAATTTCAGCTAATTCCAATAGCAGTAAGAGTAACACAATATTACTTTGGAGGGCAAAAAATAATAATAAATAAATAAATAAATAAATACACACCCACTCTGTTTTTAATATAATCATAAAACTATTACTCATGCACATTCAAGCCTATAATCATGCTGAATAGCAAACATAGTAAACAAAACACTTTGCTTTTATTCAAACCACAAAAACTCACAGTTCTGTTGTGTATCCCTTTGTATAAGAGATTGTTAAATGTTTGTAAAATACACCTCTTCGTTTTTATTCCTCCGGCTATGATAATTCACACATTCTTCTCAATCCTGTTGGTCAACAGATTAGACACCAAACCTAGAGGCACATCACATGACTTATCAGGTGTAAACCTACAGTCTGGGCTAGAAAGAAATCAGCCACGACCTCTAGTTCTTATTATTCTCTAGATTTTTGCTTACAACATATTATATTTGGGTACACTAGTACTTGGACGGTGTCTTCCACTGTCAGATCGCTCTAGAATTATTACAGAGACGAAAGGATGAGAGAGAAAAGCTCAGAGGTTGGGGTTTGATTACTATTCAGAATGTTTCTTGGTGGCTGTGAAGAATTAAATAAATATTAGCGCAGGGGTAAAGGAGAAGGGGTCAAAATCTGACAGACAGGAGCAGCAGGGGAGATAGTCGGAAGACAAAGATACACACACACACACACACACACACACACATCGAAGTCGCACCTGAAGGGAATGCTGAGAAGGAGATGCTCCACACACACACACACACACACACACACACACACACACACACACACTCCGTTTTATTTTACAATTGCCTGGATAAGAGGCAAGAGATAGGAATAAGATCCAGTCACTGGGTGGCTGTATGGAATGAGACAGATGGAGAAGAATAATGATAACCAAAGTGTGTGTGTGTGTGTGTGTGTGTGTGTGGGTGTGAGAAAGAGAAAGAGAGATAGAGAGAGAGAGAGAGAGAGAAAGAAAGACAATAGGATTTATGAAAAGAAGTGAACTTTAATGCTTTCACCTGTTATAATTTCAAGCTTCAAAAATTTTTTTTAATTAATTAATTAATTTACCAAGAGCACTCAGAGAGCACAAACCTCCTCCAAGCTCAGCAGACCCACTTATAAACAACTCACTCACTCATTTGCTGAACCGTTTAATCCTACTACTAGGTTTGCACGTATCTCATCCAACACAGCTCACCAGGCCATCGCAGGGCAACACACACACAACCATTCACACTCACATCCACACCTAGGGGCAATTCAGAACAGCCAAATAGCCTAATGTGCATGTTTTTGGACTGTGGGAGGAAACCGGAGTGCTTGAAACCCATACAAGCCCAGGAAGAACATGCATACTCCACACAGAAACGGCCTCCCCGAGTCCGGGACACTTATTGCTGCGAGGTGGACGTGCTAACCACTACACCACACTGCCACACCAAGACGTCAAAAGTCAAAATTTGTCATCAGTCCTCATCAACAATCTCACAATTTAAATAATTATTTTTAAAAATTCCTTGATTCCTTGTATTTGGTCCGAATCATCTCCAAAATCTATCATATCCTTCTTTAAAGAAAATCCACATATGGTTATTAATTTTTTTCACCAAGTAACAGAAAGTGCATAGCACCCCCTACTGGGCAAGCTGTAATACAACACTTCCAAAAAATCATCATAGTGCAATGTTAATAAAGAAACCTTTAAAAAATTCCCAAATCCAGAATTTGATTCGGATCATCTCCAAAAGCTACTGGAGTTGTTCTCGTTTAAAGCTTCACCTCTGGTAGAAATTTCATGAAAATCCACACATAACTTTTTGCGTTATCCTGCTAACAAGCACAAACCGCGGGTAAAATATGAGATAATAGAAAGTATATACATATATCTATATAAATGTGTGAACTTGTGAAGTTGTTTTAATAAAAAATATTATTTTTTAAAAATATTTATTTGCATAATGTATACGTTAATATAACCTTACAGCATATGAAATAGCACTTCAACACATCTAGCAAGGTGTGAAGGCTAAATGTTGACGCGTCTTCGTGAGCTCCTTTTTGAAGACAGAGAGAGACGGCAAATTTGGGACTGAGAGAGAAAGTTTGGAAAACCACAGATCAAGAAAACGTACGAGAAAGTCTTGATTCTGTTGAGAATATGAGATGTGAGGAGGGAAAATAAAGGATGGGGGAAGGGAGGAGAGCAAAGGACGTGCGAGAGGGATCGTGATGGGTGGAATGCGTGCGTGTGGCGTCACGTGAGAGGCTGATGAATATTTAACGATGCAGGCTGAGACTCACGTTTCTCGAGCAGGTGAAGCAGTCGTTCGACTGCTGCCCGAGGAAAGATGCCACACACACACGCACACACACACACACACACACACACAACTTGTGTACTGCTTTACGCCATTTAGAGACTATGAATAAAAAACAATCAAACAAAACAAAAGTTTTCTTCTTCATCTCAATTAAAGAGAAAAAATGGGTTATTTCTTGCCCTCTAGCAGACGCTCATGTTTATTCGGTGAACCCCTGCTGGCGCTTGTGATTATAAATCAGCGTGTTGTTGTTTTTTTTGCCAAACGTTGGAATGAACTAAACACGTGACTCCGCAGACTCTGACTGTAGCATAATAGTTGGCGCACACTGTAATACTTAGGAGGATTGGGAATAAAGAGGATTTAGAGGTGATGGCCTAGAAATAAAAACAAGTTCATTATTCTCAAAGATGGAAAATTCAGTCCTCATCCCATTCACTACACTTACTCAACCTATATGTACGAAATATACGGAAAAAAAGACTATAACCCTGCTACACTGTTTACACGATGTGGTGTGATGGTTAGCATGTCCGCTTTCCTGCAAGTAGGTCCCGGGCTCGGCGAGGGCGCATCTGTGTGGAGTTTGCATGTTGTCCCTGTGTTTGTGTGGGTTTCCTCCGGGTACTCCGGTTTCTTCCTACAGACTAAAGACATGCACATTAGGCTGATTGGCTGTTCTAGATTGCCCCTAGGTTGTGCGTGTGTTGGCGCTGTGATGGTCTGGAGAGCTGTTCGGGGTGTGCCCATCCTTCGTTCAGTGTTGGCTGGGGTGGGCTGCAACCCTAGTAGGATTGAGTAAGTGAGTGAGGCAACAATGGGGAACAGAATCAGCCCAACTGAGGAATTTTTGTGAACCTGCATCCTCGTCGGTTCCTTTTCTTGTGCATGTTGTTCGGCTGATTGGATGACAGTGGCCAGTGACTTCGCTCTACTGTATTTAGGTCAAGCTTAAATACAGTATATCTTGAGATGTTTACTCCCGTTCTTCACCCAAAAAGCAAAATTAGCTTTGTTTAAATACACTGTCGGACTGTTATGAGTCACTTTTAACCCTGGAGCTCATTAATCAAGATCAGCACAGGAAGCCGGGGCTTTCTCCTCCTAAAGACTATTATTATGAGGTGGTGTCACACGAGCTGGTTTGAAAGCAGGTCATTCAGGGATTCACAGCTGCTGAAACATTAACGGCTTTGCGCTAACACACTGTGCGCTCGCTTAACTCCAGCTAATTGGCTTACCATAATATAGTTTGTAGCTGCGCAGCCTTCAAAGGCCGAGTCAGCGGCTTTGCCTCGGTCTTAATTAAGGCCGGCCGGAGGGACCGAACGGAGTGGAGAGCTCGTGTGCTACTGCAATTCTTCTGATTTTATGGATAAACAGTCCTGAGGTGTTGCGGGGTATTTGAGTCTGCAGGAGCCGTAATGGATATTGTTGTAGGGGAACATTTGAGCCAAGACTGAAATGGTCCATGGTACAAAGAGAACCTGCTGGAGTTAGCGCTAACAGTCACTACCAGATGGCATTTGAGAGGTGCCGAGGTAATCAGCGCTAATCGTGACTGTTCCTGATTTGGTCCAACGTGACACGCTAGCTTCATTAATGCCCTCCATCCTCTAATTATAACGGATAACCTTTATAGTGTTCTAAAATAGCAAAACTTGGCATTTTCTATAGCGTGACAGCGCGAGTTAAAAATACAGCTAATCCTGAATTTAAGTTATACCACATTATCATGATATTTACATTTTTTGCCCTGCTGCCATACACTCCTGCAGCCAGTGCTATAAATTATTCAGAAAGAAAGAAAAAATAATAATAGGCTGGACCAGCACCATGAGTCACTCAGACTCTCGTTCTTTTCCTGCCTATTCTGTATCTTCATCTGTCTCGTCTGTTCTCTTCATCCATCAATTTCCCCTCATTCTCTTCTCTTTGATATCGATAGCACACCCCAATGTAATTGAGTCCTCATTACAATGCATGGCAAAACACCAGCCAAATACGCCACTCACTAACGGTCTTTTGGTGTACTTAGTGCAGGATCACTGAGGACAATAATGATGCTAGCATGTGACACTGTATAACCTTACTACCTTCAGGTCAGTGTGTTTCAAGCTTGAAATGGTGAACAAACCTCACTCAGTCAGTAAACAGTGATTAGCTTGTTGCTTCTTAAATGCCACGCGCTAATACCACTAAGCGCTAACTCCTAGGCTAAAACATGCATCGATTTTCAACACAGCACCGCCTAACGAGGGATTCAAGCCACCTGGTGACATTATCAAAAGTATGTTTGGCAATGAAGCAAAGGCTACAGAGATGAGTAGTTCAGTACAAAGTTCCAGAAAGTTCTGTGGATTGACACAAAACTTTTAAGCCATTAGACAAACAAACAAAAAAGTATAGATAGGCACTCGGAGAGTGCAGACCTCCACCAAGGATAAGGGCAAAGTTACCTGCGCCGAGGATAAAGACAGAGTTTAATATGCAAATCTGGAAGCGCACCCATTTTATATGTCTAGATGCATTTCTAAAACTTTTACAACTAGAAAACAACACAATTAGAATTTTTGTCCCCTTTGGCTTTCCATCCGCCAGCGGGACATTGTGACAGGCAGACAGAGGGATAGATGGACATGGAGTCCGGCTGCCAAGTTTTACATTAAGTAGTTTGCCCATAACATTGAGACATTCCACAATTATGTCAAAATGTGGCTGTGCCAAGCTGAAGTGGATACCATTAATCCTCTGGGATGTGAATGAAGGGCAGCACAGTGGGTAGTGCTTAGCTCGTCCGCCACACAGCAACAAGCTCCTGGGTTTGTGTCCCTGGCTTGGTGAGGGCATTTCTGTGTGGACATGTGCACATTCTCCCAGTTCTTGCATGGGTTTCCACTGGGTACTCGGGTTTCCTCCGGGTACCCTGGTTTCCTCCCACAGTCCAAAGGCATGTACATTAGGCTAAGTGGCTGTTCCAAATTGCCCCTTTTGTGAATGTGAATGGCTGTGTGTGTGTTGGTCTTGTGATGGACTTGCGGGCTGTTAAAGGCGACCTTGCCTTCGTGCAGAGTTGGCTGAGATAGGCTCCAGCGTCATCATATTTCTACATTGGCTACATTTTGTAACTATTGAATTTCACTGGGGCAGCACCATAACGTAGTGGTTAGCACGTCTGCCCCACAGTAAGAAGGTCCTGGGTTCAAGTCCAAATTCCAACTAGCACCTAGGCATGAGTGTGGACAGTTTTGAATGCATTCAAATTATTTAGCGTGTACCCTGTCGGCTGAAATAGGCTCCATCCTTCCCGCAACCCTAGTAGGAGTAAACGGTTTGGCAAATGAGAAAGTGATTGAGAGTGAACTTTACTGCAATTTACCAAATTTTATGAAGTATTACATTGTTGAGCTCCTGACTTCATCAAAGGTCAAATGCCATATCTCACAACATTCGTGGATCCTCCCTGTGACTCCTCTCCAAAATTTAACAGATTCTTCCTTGCCCTATCCTACACCCTTCCACCAAGTTTTACCCAAATCGGATTAACCCTTTTTTTGTGCCATCTTGTATGAAACAGCCGACATGCAGCTTTGCTAGCATTCATTTTCATCATTGTTCCTCGAGACAAAATGGCAGCAACCCATTTGTCTAGTACAATGCTGGCTACGATTTGAGTTTTTAAGCGATTTGTCTCTTAAACCATGCTAATAACGTGTGAATCTCTTAAGTTTGAGGTTGAGATGTTATGACTCCATTGGTAAATTTGCATTAATGTTACCAGATGTGCTTTTTTTAGCTCAGTTTTGCTTTTGTTATTCTTGCACAGAGGTCAATAGGGACATGGCACACATCTGGAAACATGTCTCGGTACCAGAGTGGGGTCGGTGGCAGCTTTTCTTAAACAACATCTCTTTCTTTTGAAAGACAAGACAGATGCTTGATTGCCTGCACGTGTAGGCTTTTTCGTTTTCTTGACTGATGCATCGTCTTTAAGGGTGCAGCTGCTTAGTGATTTGCATCGTCAATTCGTTCACTGCTTTCCCATTGCGTTTTAAACTTTACACAAAAGAAGCTCAGATATGTATTGTTTCTTTCATTTGCCGAACTGCTCAATCCTACTAGACTGGAGGCTGGAGCCTATCTTAGCCGACTCTGGATGAAGGCAGGGTACACTCTGAACAGCTCGCTAGTCCATGAGAGGGCCAACACACACACACACACAACCATTCAGTCACACCTAGGCCTATTGCCTAATGTGCATGTCTTTGGACTGTGGGAGGTACCTGAGTACCTGGAGTTTGCTGTTGTTTTTCCTCCAGGTACTCTGGTTTTCTCCTACAGTCCAAAGACATGCACGTTAGGCTGGCTGCTCCAAATTGCCCCAGGTGTGAGTGTGAGTGTGAATGGCCTGGAGTGTGAGTGTGGTCTGACAAGCTGCTCAAGGTATACCCCACCTTCACCCAGTGTCGGCTGAGACTGGCTCCAGCCTCCCAGCGACGCTAATAAGATTAAGCGGTTCAGCAAATGAGTGAATGAAATGAGAGCCACTTATTCTAGACAGTTCTTCAAAGTAAAACTAGACAATGTGGTGCAGATGTTAGCAGCTGGAGCTAAGACCTATGCTGTCAAATGAAAATCAAAAAGAAAAATTGAATTAGCCTAAACTGAGAACCAGAAGCTGTGCATATAAGCTCTGTGGGTGGGACACCCCAGGGTGGTAGTGCCCCACTCCGTGACATCATCACAGAGCGTGTGGGTCAAGCAGTAGGTGATGATGTCACATAGGGTGTAGGTCATGTGACACACTGGCGGGACATTATGACAGACAAAAAGACAGAGGGACACAGGGTATGGCCGTGAAACAATAACTAGGGAATGAAAAGATGAGGAAAAAGTTTTGGCACCTGGTGGTTTCACTAGCTAGCATTAAAAAATTCTAATTTCTCTTCTTCTTTCCTCTCTTCCCCTTTTTTCTGCCTCAATGCTTTGTTTTGTTTTTCGCAATCCATAGGCTATAATTTCCACAACGCCGCCTTTTACGCTTTCTGTTTTCATCTACTTTCCTGTCCTTTCCTCTTCGCTTCGGCAACTGGGCAATAAATAACGTCGTTATTTAACTCTGCAAAACACGGGGAAAAAAAGGCCACGTTCGGATGCATCCGATTAAAATAAAATATGTACTAAACCTTTTACTCTCCCACTTCTCTCCGTCCGCGGGGAACGCAGGACCTATATTTGGCCGTGAGGTGTTTCAGAAGAACATCCATTTACCAATGTTCCTTGGCCTTGTTTTCATTCCCTCCCTCCCTTTCTCTTGTGGATTCGAAATAGTCTGCGTAAAAATGTATCCATTTTGCGTCTGAGAGAGAGCGAGTAAAAGGTGACCGACAAGACAGGAACGATGCGCTGGATGAAAATGAGGAATAGCTGGGCGGATAGAGCGAACGGCAAGAGCGATAGATTGATATTCAGTAAGCACGCTCATCTTTTTTCCCCCCTCTCTCTTTTTTTAACCACAGCGACCTCCCACTGAAACATCTGGCTCCTGGCCCACAACACCCTGCTGCTTTTACAGAGCTGAAAGAGCCACCCTGCAGTCTTACGGCAAGACAGAGACGTGGGGAAAGAGTGTCGCGCTGGAATAATGCACTAGCTCAGGGAGCTCTGTCCTTCAAAAATCCTCCATTAAGGAAAAATATATATATTAATACTGATGGCTGCTCAGCCATTTCTTATGTCTGTGACACACGCGCACGCACACACGCACTTCCTACCTTCCACTTGAAGTATGACTTGCCAGAACTGGAAGTAGACACCATTTCCCAAAATGTCTTTTACAGATTGGACGATCGACCTCTAAACATTTGGTTTAACTTCTGACTCACTCACGCCTTTGACAAATCGCTTAATCTTACTTTCAGGGTCATGGGGAGGCTGGAGCCCATATCAGCCGACACTGGGTAAAAAGCGGCGTACACCCTGAACAGCTCGTCAGACTATTGCAGGAAAACGCACTCAACCAATTTGGAACAGCCAATTAGCCTGATGTGCATGTCTTTGGACTGTGGGAGGAAACCGGAGTACCCGGAGGAAACCCATGCAAGCACGACAAGAACTTGCAAACTCTACACAGAGAACCCCAAGCCCAGGACTCGAACCCAGGACCTTCTGGAAATGAGGTTGTGTGAAATTGATAAGTTTAGCTGTTTTTTTCCTTGCACTCTTGACCCTTTGAAGCTGCAATCTTTCATCCCTATAATTGTACTGAAGCCTGCAATCAGTGTGTAAAACGTTGAAGAGGTGAGTACGTCCAAGCGGCGTGAATTAGAAAAATAATCGAAATGCTCGCTATGACTCTCACAGCACGCACAAAGAGGATGTTGAACTGAAGTAGCTGGAGACACAAAGTGGAACCCACTTGTGTATGAATACCAGGAGATTACACGACCATTTTACTCCTGTGCAGTAGCCTACTACTACTTCTGCTACCACACACACACACACACACACACACACACACACACACACACACACTCTCAGACAAACGTCAGCTCCAAAGGCTATTAGGTTCGCTGTTGAAGTGATTCGCTCAAGCTCTAATCTGATAAGTGGCCTTCAGTGTGGGTTGCGTTTAGCTCCTTTTCAATAAAGTAGACACACACACTCACACTCACACACAGAGACTTTCAATGGCCTTCTAAAGCATTATAAAGGAAGAAGATGTTCCACAAAGTCTATAACAACGAAAGATGTAAGGAATAAACCACAAAGGGGTCACTTGTTTTTAAACCATTTGCATTTCAAAGCTTCAAAACTAGCAAGTAAGCTAAAAAGTCCGGAGTCGGGAAAGGGTTGTAAATCAAACCAGACTTAAAAGGAGACTAGGACTCGGGTACTGTAGCACTGACGGAATTAAAAACAACTAACGAACGTCCTTTTTTTTTATCTTTGTCTTCAGTGTGAATGAGGAAGAGAGAGAGAGAGAGAATAAGAGAGAATAAGTGAGAAAGACCGAGCGAGAGAGAGAGGAGGCAGGTGTCTTGGCTTCCCAGGTCTCAGCGTATCCGTGTTGGGGCCTATAATTGGTCATGGCAGACACAGACAGCTTGAAAGGCCCGTTTCAGCCCACCCTCAAGAAAGGAAAACGGGCAGAGGAACACTGCGAGACAGACTAAGTGTGTGTGTGCGAGAGAAACTGACACCTGAGACAGTGAAGAATCCACACAGAAGAAAACATGGAGAGACACAGAGATCTCCAGAAGGTAAGTGTTATGACAGCAGAACTCACTTTAATGGTTACATAATCCCCCGACGCTGCAGAATCAGTGAATTATTATGCTGCGCTCTCGGGTTCTTGGCGAAGCACAACAGGAGAGGTTACAACTGCATTTTGTTGTGTAATTTCCTGTTCTATAACGCCAATTGAGTTGATTCAAGAGGCTGTAAATGATGATTACTCACAGCTCTTTTTCCACACAACACACGAGCTGATTATGGTCGATATTTACAATCATGCCATACAGGCAATGCCAAAAACGTCGCAGAAAATCTTGCGATCGTACTCCAAAGTGGTATATTACCAAATACCACCGACTGTTTATGAGAACAGGGCTTGTGTTAGGGTTAGCTTTGATTCTTCAAAAGTCATGGTAGCCGCTAGCTTAGTCTTAGATCATTATAAATCAGAGATTTAATAAACTTGGGTTCAAAGGTATGAACGATGGTGCATGTGTTGAGATGAAGACTGTACGATAGTATTTATGAAGGTATGTAGACTGTACGATGGTGCATACAAAGGTATGTAGGCTGTTTCATGGTGTAAACAAAGGTATGTAGACTGTACGATGGTGCGTACGAAGGTAGCTAGACTGTACGATGGTGTACACAAAGGTATGGAAACTGTACGATGGTGCTAACAAAGGCATGAAGACTGTATGATGGTGCAAATAAAGGTATGTAGCTGTACGGTGGTGGGTGAAAAGGTATGTAGACAGTACAATGGTGCATACGAAGGTATGTAGACTGTATGATGGTGTGTATGAAGGTAGGTAGACTGTACGATGGTGCACACACAAAGGTATGTAGACTGTACGATGGTGCATAAGCAGGTATGTAGACTGTATGATGGTGCTCACAAAGGCATGTAGATTGTATGATGGTGCAAATAAAGGTATGTAGATGCACGGTGGTGGGTAGAAAGGTATGTAGACTGTACAACGGTGCATACGAAGGTATGTAAACTGTATGATGGTTCTAGCAAAGGTATGTAGTCTGTATGATAGTGCGAACGAAGGTACGTGGACTGTACGATGGTGCGAACGAAGGTATGTAGACTGTACAATGGTGGGTACGGAGGTATTTAGACTGTACAATGGTGCAAACAAAGGTATGTAGACTGTACGATGGTGCATACGAAGGTATATAGACTGTACGATGGCGCGCACTTAGGTCGGTAGACTGCTCGACTGTAAATGCTCTCCCCATGCTTGCGTTTGTTTCCTCCGGGTACTACGGTTTCCTCCCACAGTTCACAGGCACGCACATTAGGCTAACTGGCTGTTCCAAATTGCCCTTTTTTCTGAGTGTGAGTGTGAATGGTTGTGTGGTTAGCCCTCCGATAGACTGGCGAGCTGTTCAGGGTGTACTCTATTTTCGCCCAGGGTCGGCTGAGATAGTCTTTAGCCTCCCTGTAACCGTAGTAGGATTCAGCAAAGCGATTCAAGCAAATTAATGAATGATGCGTACATACAATGGCCATAATGGACCCGCAGCTACCTGAAGGAATTTATAAAACCTTTCTCTGCATTATGTTCCAGATGTCCCTCTAGCACAGCCTCCTTCAACCTTCACGGAACATCAACACTCTTCTTGGGGCTAGAATTTGGACCTATATAGCTATCCAAACATCTGAGTCACTCGAGGACTGAATACCAGCTCTACTAACTTCTGAAGAGTATTCTTGGACACGGATCTATTTATACAAGCACGAGGATGTGTTTTTGATTGAGGCTTCAAAGCAATACTAGATAACAGCATCTGCCAAATGCTGTAAATATAAGCGTAATTATACTCCCTTGGAATTCGTCTACAGGTGGCTGTGGCATCTCTGAGGTTTGTACTCTCAGTGTTAGGTCAAACACATTACTCTTTATAATGCAATGAAATTACAGCCCATAAGGAAGCCTCTACCGTCCCACCGTTTATTCTCAATGGGGCTGAGAACCCATCATGCCTAATTCCTCAAACTTTTCTGGAAGAAACCTCCCGTAGGGAGTGCGATGGAAGATACTGCACTATGCGCAATCACTGACCTGTAGACTATGGTTTCTTATCAGATGGTGCCATGCTGCCATGCTGAACGAGGTCCTGTTTTAATGAGCTCTCCACTGAGACAGCTGGTGTGCTGGAGCATGCTAATCTACTCTGGTCTGGTTTGACGTTCTGGCTTAAAATCAGCTTGCTGGGACTGTAATTACGTTCTAAAAAGGCCATAGAGGGCGAGGAACTGCAGTCACGGGCAACTTGCAAAGTACATCAAGCTGGAAAAGGCACTAAAAAGGGGCCTTTTGATGGACGATGGGCTACGCCATTCCAAAGAAAAAACACACACGCACGCTAGCTATATTGAGCCATATGGGCAATACACACATGCCAATGAGATGGTTTTTGGCCAGACTGTATAGACAAGCAGCGATTTCCAGGATCCAAGCAAGGAGACTAATAAAGAGTGTAATAGAGATGGGGGTTGAAGAGGAAGATCAGTGATGATGAGGAGATGATGTCACAGAGATGGGTGAAATCTGTGAAGATGATAAAGAGGAAGAGGAGTGATGATGAACATGAATGATGATGAAGGGAAAGGGCAGTGATGATGAAGAGGATTGATGAAGAGGAGGAGGATTGATGAAGAGAAGTAATAAAGAGAAAGAGGAGCAATGATGAAGAGGATTGATGAAGAGGAGGAGGAGTAATGATGAATGATGACGAGGAGGAGGATTGATGAAGAAAAGTAATGAAGAAAAAGAGGATTGATGAAGAGGATTGATGAAGAGGAGGAGGAGTAATGATGAATGATGACGAGGAGGAGGATTGATGAAGAAAAGTGATGAAGAGAAAGAGGATTGATGAAGAGGATTGATGAAGAGGAGGGGGAGTAATGATGAATGATGACGAGGAGGAGGCTTGATGAAGAAAAGTAATGAAGAGAAAGAGGATTGATGAAGAGGATTGATGAAGAGGAGGAGGAGGAGTGATGGTAAAGTATGATGAAGAGGAGGAGTGATGAAGAGGAAGGGCAGTAATGATGAAGGGAAGTGATGATGAAGAAGAGGAGGAGTGATGGTAAAGAATGATGAAAAGGAGGAGTGATGAAGAGAAGTAATGAAAAAATTGTGGACTGGTGATGAAGATGATTGATGAAGATGAGTGAAGATGAAGAGCAGTGATGAAGAGACGTGATGAAGAGGAAGTCACATAATAATAATAAAAGTAGCATAATAATACTAATAATAATAATAATAACAATAATAACAAAAATATAATAATAACAACAATAATAATAATAATTATAACAATATAATAATAGTAATAATAATTATAATAATAATAATATTAATAATAATAATAATTATTATTATTATTATTATGCTGATTATTATTATTATTATAAACAGAATAAAAACAATAACACATGTTGTTAGCTTTAGAATTTATGTGGGTGTGGAAAACCCTGAGAAATTTGCAATAACCATTATTATCTCACACACACACACACACACACACACACACACACACACACACACACACACACACACACACACATATTATCCTTACAGTAAAGGGATTCCGAGACCATTCCAGGAATGTTTTTAGTCATGAAGTCTACATTTTTTATACATTATGATTAAAATTTCATTCCTCAATAAACGTAGCTCGGAGCCGAATCAATATCGGTAGCATTAAAAAACTTCTAGCTGTCGTAAATCATCACTCGCTGTCACTCCCACAAGTCCCAGCGAAAGTAAAGAAAGTACGGTTACAAAATATGTGGCTTCACTGATATGAATATTTCATACACAGAAACACAGGGTACGCGTTATAGAGAATGACGGGGGGGGGGGGGGGGGGCTCTGTCACCCAAACCCCCCCAGCCCCACAAACCCTCCCCCCCCCCCCCCCCCCCCCCCCCCACCCCCCGCCCCCCCCCCCCCCCTCCCCCCCCCCCCACATCACCAAAATCCACATAGCCACACAAACACTACTCGGCATTCAAATCCTGGATCTCGCTGACTTCCAAATGAGCACCAGGGATGCGAAGCAAGTCGCCAAGTCTAATTGAATTTCATCATTTTCTGTTATTTGTTCGTCTTTTTTTTTTTTTTAATGAAAGCACTTAGCCTTTTTTAAGCCACATCTTCCTGAGACGTTATGAATATTTAACGCCGAGCCAGACTTTCTCATCAAATGAGCAGTCCCTGATGATCAACGCTGCTGGACAGGGAGGGGTGACAATTACGGAAAGCCGCAAGAAAGCCATCCGGTGGGGGGGGGGAAGAAAAAAGAAAAAAATGAACCAAGAGCACTGAGGTTACAAAAACATCGCTGTGCAAAATGTCAACAATTAGACTAGGTGGCCGTTTCAGCCTAGCTAATGAGTCTATTAGCAGATAAGCTGTCGAAAGGACGCTAGCTGGCGGGGAAAAGTGAGAGCCATTTCAGTGTGTTCTCGGCGGCCTGACCTTTTGTTTGCTGAGCTCTGAAACCACCGAGCGAGATGACATGTTAAAAAAAAAATGCTAGCGGGTGAATCATCCCACTTTTGTTTCCAGTCAGCCTACCTCGGATTACTTTGAAAAAGATTCAAACGACTGCTGGATCGATATTAATAGCACCGCGGCTACAAAACAATTAGCCTAATTTTACCTAACAGGGACGGTGGCATAGTGGTTAGCATCTCCGCCTCACAGCAAGAAGGTCTGGGGTTCGAGTCCTGGTTATTTCTGTGAGGAGTCTGCATGTGCTCCCCTTGCTTGTGTGGGTTTCCTCCGAGTACTCCGGTTTCCTCCCACAGACTAAAGACATGAACATTAGGCGAATTGGCTGATTGAGTGTGGATGGTTGTGTTGGACCTGCGATGTTCTGGCGAGCTGTTCCGGGCATGCCCTGCCGTCACCCAGTGTCGGCTGCGATGGGCTTTAGCCTTCCTTTAACCCTCGTGGGGTGACGATGCGCTTTACGCAAACTTGAGACGTCTCTCCTTCATTTCTTTAACAACTGAACTTCCTATCAGCACACAATCATTGCCCTTCACTATTTTTCCTCGAGCAATTGTTTTTATCTGTCCATGCCTGCTAGCTTAAAGAAAACCAGCATCGCTATTGAAAACGTTTACCCACTGCTATGAAGAGGATTAGTAATTTCATTCCTGGGGATTTATCGAAGTCCAATAATCTTTCTCTAGTTCTGTGAAGCCTCGAGCACAGCTGTCATCTCATTCCAGGTTACCTCACAGAGCTTCCACAAATACCTACAAAGATGTCTGTTAAACGACTGGCGCACCGTTGCAAAATGTGCTCCGGGGCCGATGGGTTTGGATCTGTTTTGAAAGAAATGGATCGTACATGTAACGCCTAGAAGACAGAAGCGTATTTACCGTGGAAACCATCTGCAAAGCTTCTAACCCACACTTAACAAGGTGCTGTATATCTGACGGTGGTACAGTGGCGTAGTGGTTAGCATGTCCGCCTCAAAGCACGAAGGTCCTGGGTTTGTGCGTTCTGTGAGTTTGCATGTTCCTCTGAGTTCTCCGGTTTCCTCCCACAGTCCAAAAACATGCACATTAAGCTAACTGGCTGTTCCAAACTTCCCTTGGGTGTGAGTGTGAATGGTTGTGTATGTTTGTGTGTGTGTGTGTGTGTGTGTGTGTGTGTGTGTGTGTGTGTGTGTGTGTGTGTGTGTGTGTGTG
>JBCNYH010000011.1:20962146-20974542 GCA_039654325.1 Tandanus tandanus | reverse complement strand
GTGTGTGTGTGTGTGTGTGTGTGTGTGTGTGTGTGTGTGTGTGTGTGTGTGTGTGTGTGTGTGTTGGCCCTGCAACGCTCTGGTGAGCTTTGTCCAGTGTTGGCTGAGATATGCTCCAGCCTCGCCTCCATCCTAGTAGGATTAAGCAGTTTGGCAAATGAGAAAGAGTGAGTGAGAGTGAGTGGGTAAGTGGGCCGTTTTCAGAAAAACGTGTACCGTAACGGTGAGGACATTTTCTAAAGAAAGACAGCCTTTTATGCATTAAGTTAAAAACAATGTCCTTACATGGAATGCAAATAGATTGATAGATAATATTGTACTCTCACATAAAATCACAGGGAGATGACACACCTTCATTTTGGTCATTATCACCATTGGTAACGGTAAGGACGTTCTGCACTTTAGTAGATTTACTCAGAATCGTCTGGTTCGATCAGACAAAAAGATATGAGTACACTGGTCCATCCTGTGCTTACAGCTAGTATCAAATATTTATCAAGTCTAAT
Source organism: Tandanus tandanus (assembly GCA_039654325.1). Lineage (NCBI taxonomy): Eukaryota > Metazoa > Chordata > Actinopteri > Siluriformes > Plotosidae > Tandanus > Tandanus tandanus. The sequence goes on along the minus strand of JBCNYH010000011.1, from coordinate 20,974,036 downwards.
TCTGTTGCCTTTAATTGCGACTCAATAAAACACACCGTACAAATGAATGGATTTATCAGCACCTGCACTCAAAATGGAATTGGGAAGTCAGACGCCTGGATGTACCCACTAGACGTCTGGATCTAGAGGCAGAGTGAAATAAAAATGAGTAAAAGGCTTTGAAAATCATTACGTCTCAATAACGTCCTCTCAAACCAGCAGGAATAGTGGCTCAGGATAAATAGGCGTGACTCATCAATCCCTTAAGCTATTCTCACACACCCACCCACACCCACACCCACACACCCACCCACACCCACACACACACACACACACACACTCTCACACAGTTAGCACTATATAACAGCGTCAGGTCAGGCCACAATTTTCCGAGCAATTTTATAAACGTCTTCCTCACCGTTAAACAAGCAGGTAATACCGACCCATGCTGTAAATCTTTTCAACATTTACCAGGATGTGAAATTATGTAGCGCAGTGAAGTTTAGTTTTGAAACACCTACACTGAGAGACGAAATACTGCAAGGGTAAAGTCTAAGGAGTGCATTTATATCATACTGCCTTTAAATTCCAGAACTGAATTGGCCAAATGCTGTTTATTACCATGAAGGTTTAGGGTACTATTTTAATTTCCAATATATAGATTTAGGTACTGAGTGAAACCAAAGCTCCCGATAGACGTCCCTACTGCTAGGAAGCTGATCTTGTTAAATGTATTCAATATATAGTTACACCGCCTGGCCAAAAATGTCTTGCACCCTAACATTTTGTTGGTCTGGCTTTAGCCTTGATTGTAGCACTATGGCACTGTTTCCACAAACGTAAGCAACATCACAACATTTATTTCCATCCCGAGTTGGGTTCTAAATTGATGATGGAAAAACTGAACCACTCCATAAAGTCTTCTCCAGCACATCCCAAAGACTTTCGACTGAAAACGATTCCTTATGCTCCCTGAACCACTCTTTCACTATCTGAGCCCCGATTTTACAGTATATCCATGCCATCAGAGAAGAAAAACTCCATTGATAGGATAACCTGGTTGTGCAGTACGTTAAGCTCATTGGCTGGCATCATTTAACTGCCACATAATGTTGCTGAGCCTCGACCTGGCCAAATTAGGCTAGGGGCGGTCCAACAAATTATTAGAGGGATTTTTTTTTTTTTTTGGCTGAGCAATGTAAAATAGGAGAACTCATTAAGTACACAACACCCCTTGCTGGGCCTGCTGATCAACCTATCTTACAATGTTAAAGAGTCTGTAAAGAATTCCTGGATCCTGGATTTGATGCGGATCATGTCCAGAATCCAGTGGAGACTTCCTAGTACAAATCCCCGCCTCTGGGAGATGTTTCAAGAAAATCTGCACATAACTTCTCTGCATCACCCTTCTAACAAACACACACAGTTACCCTAATCCGAACCCAAAACACTTGGCAAACATAATAATTTTGACTTGCACTGCTTGCACTTTGCTTGTTTTGGGAATAATATATTATGCAAGAGCAGAATGTAAAACACTGCTAATGTTGTTTTAAGAAAATTTGGCTTTTATTTCTTACTTAGTGCTTAGGAGGAACATGCAAACTCCACACAGTAATGCCTGAGCCCAGGACTCGAACCCAGGACCTTCTTGCTGTGAGGCATACATGCTAACCACTACACCCATGCAAGCACTTAAATAATATTTCGTCGACATGTTCGTAATATATATACTAAGATACTCACGTTGGCAGTCATCCTTGCCCTCCTCAAAGCCCGGCACGCAGACACAGCGCCCAATCGGTACTAGCCACCCGCCATCAGCACTGCAGTACATCTTCGGTGACTCAAACTCCTCCGAGTTGTTAACGCACGATCCACGCACCTCAACAAGTGCCGAATCACCTCCTGTCACTGTATCAGGGAAATGCGCCAGTTTGTGCACGGCAGCTGGACACTTCTTATAGAAAACCCTCAGCGAGACAAGAGCGATGCAAGCGCCAACATCCTGAAAGGCCAAGTAGAAGCCCTTTTTGCTCAGGTTGCTGATATCCCTAATCTCAGTGTTCAGTTTCATGACGCGTTCGCCAACGTCGGTCTGCGTGAAGCTCTCATCTGCGGCGATGGTGTCGATCTTGATATACTGGTTCTCCTTGATGAACCACAGGTTGTCGTTGTTGGACTCGTGGTAGTACATGTTGAACGTCTCTTTGCATGTCCCAGGGACTCCGGGAAGGCTGTTGCAGTCGCGGAGCGTGAACTTGATCTCGATATAGATGCGCTGAGCGCCGTGCCGAGCGATGTGCCGAGTGCGGAGCCAGTTGTTCTGGTTGGCCTCCATCACGTTGCACACTTGGTATGAGCGCATTGGAGTGTTGCGCTCATCCATCACGCTGATCTCTTCCCACTACAAAGGAAGCAGGAAACATGTTCAATGTCAAAGGGTACATCTTTTGCAAATCAGTCACAGTCTTAAACTCTTCGGCCATTGTTTAGAATTCAGCTTGTTGTGCTCTTAATAAACCTTGTGCAACAGCAAAAATATTATTGGATCGGGCAGACAACACTTCAATCTACAGCTTTAAGGGATTATTTTAGTCTTTTTGACACTCTGGTGAAATATTCAATCTGCAATACCTTGTTAGTACCATCCTTGGACCCTTGAGAGTCATTTCCTGAGATCATAGTTATTCCCTATTGGTGGCCACTACCTTCTCCTACCCTTAAATAACTTTAGCTAGAAACTTGCATTAAACCATGGCCAAGAGACAATACTGGGGTGACACATTAACCAATTAGCCATTGGGTTACATGTTGCATTGTTGAGACATACTGTAAATATGGCACACATTTTGCTGATGTTGGCCAGATGTTTGTGTGCTGTATGGGTATGCTAAATACTAGTGTGGAAAAACCCCAACCTTCGCTTAACCTCAGAAACTGTAAAGAAAACATTTGCCTCTGTTAGCTTTTCAAATGACAGCTGCATTTTGTGGAGACAAGCTTTTTCCCCCTTCTTCCTTCTTCACGGGGAGCAGCATGATGTCCTGAAAATGTCAGAAATATCTGTCTAGCTAAACACTTTCAAAGCTCGGTACCCAAAATAAATCGGCATTCGGTGAAAATAAGCTGTTTTTAATGGGGAGCAGCAAACAGTCCATGAATGTTAATGAGTTTTCAATGAATTTTCAGATTATAACCTAATATAAAATTTTAATGTGCGCATGTGTGTTAGCTGTTAGTATATGTGGGTCAGCCTATTCAACTTTGCCTACATCTGCTTTTACTTGTGTGAGGTTCTGTACCCAAGGACACATCTCACATGAGTAAGAAAACATCTCGATTTCTTACAGAGGGGAAAAAAATAAATAAACCAGGCAGGAACAATCCCTCAAATGTCTGATCTCCCCCAAAAGATTCCGATTTAGCCAAATAAAACCCAGATCCCAGGGTTTATGGATCTCGTTTTGCCATGGAGATACATTTGGAAACCGCCGTCTCAGTTAACAGCTTGAGTGATTCGAGTTAAATGAACTGATGTCTGGTTAGACATAAAGCTTTGGGCCGAAACATAAAAATCTCAGCGTTCTCAAATGTCTTCTTCTTTACTTTAAAGTGTTTCCCATCCTTTCTGAAGCTAGCGAATAAGGAGAACTGCAGCATTCAATACATGCTCATTTGATCGGCTTTAAATTTGTTGAGGGGACAAAAACTTTTAGCACTTAACAAGTCTTGACATGTCCCCATGTCAACTGCCAACATGAATTCATTTCCAATTAGTAACCCAACTAGGACCCACATAGGCCCCCTCTGGGCTTGCCAAAGTGGGACACACTTGGTTGACCAAAGTAGGCTCCAGTTAAAATGCTCATTTTGGGCCCACTTGGTGCCTCTGTAGCCTAGGCATAGCCTATATGTGGGCAGTTGACATGGGGCTACTATGGGACCCACGTACAATCCCATATGGGACCCATTTCTCAGTCCACTTAGTAATCACATAGGTTCCACATACAAGTGCTGACTGGGAGGGTCAATTACACAGACAGCCTGTGTTTGTGTGTTCACTTCAGTCCACAGGCGGACATTGCAGATCATATCAATTTTGCTACAGAAACTAGACCACGTTCCCCAGAGAGCAATGACTCTGACATTTGGAGAAATAATCATCCGGAGAAAAAAGACAGGCTTATGAGTTCCTGTTTATTTATTTTCAAAAGTTAGTCCACACTCAACTTTTATATTTCCATTGGGAAGCCTTTGCTGGGAGTTAGAAAATATTTTACAAAGTGGCTGAAGTTTTTTTTTTTTTTTTTGCAGGGTGTCTGGCACACATACACACACATCAGCAAAACACATATGGTGAGTTGAGTCACCATGTAAACGACATGCAATTACCATAAAACGACTATCCATCGCCCACATACAAGCACAAGTTTAAACAGGAACATGCACAAGGTTAAAAGCATTCTGTTTAGACAGGAGGTAAAGGTTAGGTACTTTCGAGCAGCACTGCTGTCAGGAGGATAATGTGTTTGTTTGCTTCCCTGCAGCCCTTGGCACTTTAAGTTAAAAAAAAAACAAAGCAAAAACCCTCCACTCATCAGTCATTTTTCGGCATCGCCTGGCAACTTTGAAGAAGGGCAAACATGCCAGTTCACTGTATTAACAAAATTTCCAACAGCAGTTATCTGGTAGTTTAAGATCATTACTGTCTTTAAGTCCACAAAAGAACATCTGTTTTTTTTAAAGGAGGGGTTCCTTTTGAACGGCACATAATTAGGTTTACCTGTTTCCTGGCGACCCGATGTGAACTGTCCCTGTTGGATTTTAGACATACACTCACACATACACACGCCCACATCAGAATGAACATTATGCATCAAAACCAGAGCCAAGCCTTTACATCTGGCTTGGGGCAGAGGGAATTGGTTCTGGCCTGCCAGGGTCAAGTGGCACATTTGAGTTGCTAAAGTAAATATTCAGTAGATCTAAGCAAACAACCATGGGAAACGGCTGCCTTTGCTCAAAAAGGTGGTACTGGCTGTTGAAGGTCAAAGGTCTCCATGTTAATCTCCATGTATGCCATCCAAGAGGTAACAGCCCCAAAAATTCAGCACCTTCAAGTGGTCACCTCAGAGGAGACACTACTATCAGTGCTTCGATTCAGTTATCCTTAGTAAACACTAAAGTTCACAGTTGGTCCGGCTATCCTGGGAAAACCGGATCCCCACTAACCCATTCTAGGTCACCACCACCACCCCAGACTTGCACATTTACAGCAAATTCTGAGTGATGAGGTTATCTTTAGGCATGTTTTGGGAGGTGGGAAGACCCCGTAGGAAGTCCACGTGCACCAAAACCCCTAATCGGGTTCAAACTGAGGACCCTGGAGCTGTGAATTAGCATGTGCTGTACAATCTGGGCACAATACTGATGCCAGCTGGAGACTTGCAGAAAAGTGCACTCGGTAGCACAACAACAATAACAACAGAAACAACTTGTGCTTCAGGGACCAACAATCTTTTACATAATTAATGGATATTTGAAGGGCTGAGAGCCACAGTGGTCTAACCCCCAATAAACTGAAAAATGAGATAAGGTAATATTGCTACAGATGTGGATAAGGTCTGTGTGTGCCAAAATGGCCCCTTCATCTTCCTGATGACCTAGAATCACATAAAGCGCATTATCCCTGATTTTTTTAGACTGCAAAATCTTTCATGTCATTATTCTCAAAAACAGCTTTCTGTTGGTTAGACCACTCTGGTTCTCAGCCCTACATTTATGAACAGCCAACACTGGGTGAAGGCAGGGTACATCCTGTACAGCTTGCCAGACCATCGAAGGGCCAACACACACAGAGACACAAACAATCATTCACACTCATACGTAGGGGCAATTTGGAATGGATAATTTGCCTAATGTGCATGTCTTTGGACTGTGGAAGGAAACTGGAGAACCTGGAGGAAACCCCACACAAGCACGGAGAGAACGGATAGAAACGCACAAGCTCAGGACTTGGACCCAGGACCTTCTTGCTGTGAGACAGACAGGCTAACCACTATGGGCCCATGTAGTGGTAACACAAAAGTGTTCATTCTATAATTCTCCCATGATCTGGAAAAGCCAAGTAAGTTTAGACTAGTAAGGGAGACTTGCTAAGTTATTCCAGATCAAAATGCACCAAAGTATGGTTTTATTTCACATTTTATCTTGATAAAATGAAGGGGCAAAACCTAGTATGGTATGTGCAAATTTGGGTGTAACTCAAATTTGACAAAAGTTTGACTTACTAGGTTTTTCAGATCAAGGGAGCATTGGGAGGACTACGAGTTCCAGACAGCTAAACAGGTTCTACTGTCTGGCAGTGAAGGATATCATTAGTCTTCCTTCTGTCAATAAAGAAACACCAACCAAACGTTGTCATCCTCGAGCTTGGAGGAGAACAGTTGGAAAATCACAGGATAGTGTGTTCACTTGCCTGCAATTGGCTGGCTTCATGTCTCAAAGGAAGAATGAGCGTATTTATAATCCATATACAGCATGGTCAAATAGGGATGGCCATTTCAAAAACTTTGAAATTAATATTCTAATTTTAAAACCTCTTTGCAAAGATGTATTCAGGATGCCCTTTACTATAGCTCCTCTCTAACATGCAGCTTGACCCATTAATGTTCTGGCACGTTACCAGTTCCGGTAGCTGTAAAAGCAAGCCACATTTGGGGCCAGGCTTAGTAATTTTCCCGGTAGGCTTAAAAAACATTGCAGAGCATGATGACGAAACTGTATGACGCATTAATACTTGCTTTAGATCACAGTTTACTTACCTTTTTCCTGGAAAAACTGTCTTACATGTTAGTGTTTTCCAAGACTACCAAGACTACCAATGCTACAAAGACAGATACATCAACTAATCAGCTAATCAACATTCATCCATTGGTTGAACTAAGGGAAAGGAATATAGTAAAATTTAGACAAGCTAGTGAAGAGGCCAGGAAACTTCTGGAAATTAGATTTTGAAACTAGCTGCCTGGTGAGAGGATATCCTTCAACCAGTAGTGTATGACAGAATTATCAGTAAAATTAAAGACTATGGGATCCTCAATAAGGGCGCCATGGTGGCTTAGCGGATAGCATGCGGCCTAAAAGCAAGAAGATCTTAGGTTCGAGCCCCAGTCTCAGTGAAGGCGTTTCTGTTTGGAGTTTACATGTTCAAGCTGAGATTGCGTGATTTTCCTCCAGGTCCTTTCGGTTTCCTTCCACAGTCCAAAGACATGCACATTAGGCTAATTGGCTGTTCCAAATTGCCCCTACTTATGAGTGTGAATGATTGTTTGTGTTTCTGTGTGTGTTGGCCCTTCGATGGTCTGGCAAACTGTACAGGATGTACCCTGCCTTCACCCAGTGTTGGCTGAGATAGGCTCCAGCCTTCCTGCAACCGTTGTAGGATTTAGTGGTTGGGCAAATTAATGCATGTTTGGAAGGGGATGTTTGATACTAGAGTGTCCATATAGTGTATGAATGGCCGTGTAGTGTAACTAAGTGTTGCAGACACCCCAGAAACAGAGTGCACAAGTTTTTGCCCCACCAGACTATCATGCCTGTTAATTATCCAGAATGTTCTATGGCAATCACTACAACCCACAACTTCTTCCTTAGTCTTCTACCATGGGCTCATTGTACATTGATGATTTTTTTTTTCCACAGCCATCTGACTCAACCAAGCTGTGCGCTAAATGTCACTGTAGCTCTCAGCTCTTTTGGACATGGATGGCTGAATCGAATTTGCACCTAAATAATGGCCAGTTAGATAACATTTCCAGCATTATGTTAGCGTTATGTAAGCTCACTTTCAGTCCCAAAAAATTGGTCGTGATGCTGTAGAAATATAAGGATTATTACTGGCCAATCTTGGCGGGGGTGTAAATAAATTGCTGTGTATTTGTCTGCTTGTAAAACAAGTACGGTGATCGGATCCAGCTTCTGGCTTCTCCGTTAAATCATTAGAACAGGCGGCTGTGAAATCCTGAAGATTGATTTCCTTTAAAGCCCAGGTTGTCTTTGGCTAACTTGATTATTTTTAGCCTGTGCCGGGTGCATCGTATAAGGAAGAGAGAAAGAGAGGGGGGAAGAGAGAGGGAGAGAGAGATGAAGCAGCTCTCATCTCTTCGCCTTATCCTCCTATCTCTCTTTCACACACAAAGGATTATGTCGTGTTTTAAGAAATCTTACTCCTAACTTCTGTAACACATAAGAAGGGAACTACGACTGGTCGTACCTCTAAGAATAACCTTCACTTCAGGTAAAAATAATATTATAAGCCAGCTTTCAAACCTTGGCTCTTTATGGAAGTCCTAAGGATGACCTTGATTCGTACGCACACGCACTCACACACACACGGAGTGGTCATGTGCAAAACTTTAGAACACTGTTTCAACAGAGTGCGCTTTTGACTTGCTCATTAATATTCATGAGCAGGTGGAGATCGACCTTGGTTTATGTCTTGGACAAAATAAAATTTAAACATCTATTTTTTTATTGAAAGGAAGAAATCTGGATAAAATCCAGTAAACTCATCTCACTCATTTGCCGAACCACCTAATCCTACTTCTAAGGTCACGCAGAGGCGAAGGCGGGATACACCCTGAAAAGCTTGGCTAGACCATCGCAGAGCAACACACACACAACCATTCACACTCACATCCACACCTAGGGGTAACTGGAACTTTCTTTGGATTGTCAGAGGAAACTGGAGTACATGGGGGAAGCCAACGTAAACATGGTGAAAACATGCAAACTCCACAATGAAAACACAAGACCTGAAAACACCTAGCAAAAGACTTGAACCCAGGGCCTTCTTGCTGTAAGGTGGAAGTGCTAAGCACTATGCCAGCATGCCACCCCCAGTAATCATTCTGGTTGGCAAATGCAAAATGCTTAAAAAACATTTATCAGCCTCTCGTTGGCTTACATGGTGCATTAGTGTGTATGAATATTATATCATATTTCTTTTTCATATTAACAGTAAAACAAGAACAGTTTTTTAACTATTTTAAATATTCAATAGACTTTTAGTTATTCGTTAGGCTTTTGCCCAAAGAACAACTGCCCAACAGGACATGTCTGTTTTTCATATTGCACTATTTATTTCTCTTTTATTCACTCATTCTTCATTCATTCATTTTCTAAGCCGCTTAATCCTAATTAGGGTCGCGGGGAGGCTGGCGCACATCTCAGCAGACTCTGGGTGAAGGCGGGGTACACCCTGGCCAGCTCGCCAGGCCATCGCAGGGCCAACACACATACAACCATTCACACTCACACTCAAACCTAGGGGCGATTTGGAACAGCCAATTAGCCTACTGTGCATGTTTTTAGACTTTGGAAGGAAACCAGAGTACCCGGAGCAAACCCATGCAATCCCAAGCCTGGGACTCGAACCCAGGCCTTCTCGTGCTGAGGCGGACATGCTAACCACTGTGCCACTCTGCCGCCTTCATTCATTCATTCATTCATTTGCCAAAGTGATTAATCCTATTAGGGTCGAGGTCTGAAAGCTTCATATGGATGAAAACTTATGAACAGGTTGAAATCATAATGATGTTGGCTCTTTGGTGGTGACTCACCCCTTCTGCTGGATACGCCTCCCAGCCGAGGTCCCCCAGAGCAGACATCGAGTCCAGCAACGTAACTAAAGAATGAGAGAAACAGGAAACAACAGAGTTTAATAATTCTATTTCACTTGATATCAAACCTTTGCGTTTAATGTTGTGTTTTCGTGCTCAATTACTCCCTGGTAAACATCTTGATTTACAATTCTCATCCCTCTAGGGAAAACTCACCAGGAAAAACTGCTGCTCAGGGAGTCTTTGAATAACAAACCACTTGAGGACCGACCTGCATCCAAGAAAATCTGTGTGTGTGTGTGTGTGAGTGGAAACAAACCCTGGCTGGATTTCAGGAGTATTAAGGGTATCTTAAGCTGTTGAGGAGGTCATGTAAATAACTAAACAGTATATAGGAATGTGTAGAGAAAAACTCGCCTTGTCTTTCAACACAAACACACTCACTTATTCCTTGCCCTGAGGCTTGGAACTGTATTTTCCCAGTCTGTTCTGCATTCCAGGGTAATTAAGGTCTTGGCACGGTGCGGCATCAATTTTTCATTAGCTCCCATCTGCAGATACTTCCGTCCACACTCAGGACCCGGGCAGAGTTGACGAGCGCAGCGAGATTTGCATAGCCAAGTCATGCTCACACGCGCACACTTCTCTGACTCAGATAAATGAGTACGGCATGCTAGCAGGAGCTAAACTAACACGGGATTGCAAAGTGGATTTTTTTTTCTATATACTGCATACATTTTTACACTCTCTTTACAATATTGCTAAGGGTTGAATCTTTTAAAGGAATGTTAATTTTTCAAGTTTAGCCGAGTCACTAAATTTTACATCCAGGAGTAATTAATAGGGCGGCAGGGTGGTGTTGTGGTTAGCACATCTTCCTCATAGCAGGAAGGTTCTGGGTTTGAGTCCCGAGGGTGTTTCTGTGGGGCATTTGTTTGTTCTCCCCATGCATGGGTTCCCTCTGGGCACTCTGGTTTCCTCCCACAGTCCGAAGACATGTACATTAGGCTAACTGGCTGTTTCAGATTGGCCCTAGGTGTGGATAAGAGTGTGAATGGTTGTGTATGTGTGTGTGTGATGGGCAGGAAAAACTGCTGTTCAGAATGTACCCTGCCTTCACGCAGAGGTGGCAGAGATAGGCTCTGGCCTCCCTGTAACCCCATTAAGATTACGTGAGTAAATAATGTACACACGCTAAATCATGCTAATGAAGATCGTTCGGCCATTTGTGGTGAATTTTTTCCTCTGTTTAAAAATGTGTATAACCTGATGGTATTTTCATCATTCTGTGCATTTTAGTATAATTTCTGAATAAATATGCAGCATTATACAACACTTAGTTACAGCCCGCTAATTTGATTGGCCAAACAGTGTCCAATGGTGCTTATATTTAGCATACCCGTTCACAGACTGTGTTCAGCCCACAAAATTCTACTTCCTCATTAGAAATGTTTACTACAGTAGTTTTAGTGGAATCACTGAGTAAATTTTTCATGAATGTACTCAGCAATCATGCAGCTTCATGTTCATGCTCATGGGACGCACAGCAGATAAAATGGGGGGTTGCCAGATTGGGTTGGTTGAAATAATTTGTGGCCAAAAAATGCTTTGATAACAAATAATCTAAAATAAGTCAAAAGTAAGTAAGGTGTAATCCCAGTAGTTCTATAGTGTCTACAGTGTACCGAGCCATCTCTACTGCAAGATATATCGCAAAGGTTGAAAGGTGTAAAAATACGTATACGTGAAATACTTGTTTTAAATGAAAACACTGACTCACTCACTCTTACTCATTTGCTGAATCCTATTAGAGTCGTGGGGAGGCTGGAACCTATCTCAGCCGACACTGGGAGAAGACGGGTTACACCCTGAACATCTCGTCAGTCCATCGCAGGGCCAGCAAGCATACAAGCATTCACAATTACATTAACACTTAGGGGCAATTCGAAACAGCTTACTGTTTCAAATTTGTTTACTGTGGGAGGAAACCGGAGTACCTGGAGAAAACTCATGCACGCACAGCGAAAACTGCACACAAACATTTTCACCGTGAACTCAGGACCTTCTTGCTGTGATGTTGATAATATTTGGCAACCCTGATTAATGCTATTATTATACCTTAAACCTATTTAAAAGAAGGTATTTCAAAAAGATGACTTTATGTTTATGACAGCCTATTATGGGACCATTGAAACTTCCCTTCTTGATGTGTAATACAAACGCTCCTCAAAACGCCATAGGCTTACTGAAGCATTTCAAGGTTCTCCACTGCTAATATATATATA
>JBCNYH010000011.1:20919164-20952236 GCA_039654325.1 Tandanus tandanus | reverse complement strand
CACAAACACACACACGCACCCGCGTGTAAATACACACACACGCACACACACACACACACGCACACGCGCTCTCTCTCTCTCTATCGCGCACACACACACACACACACACACACACACACACACACACACACACACACACACACACACACACACATTAAGCCGAGCCAGGACCCACTGTGCCCATTCAGGCCCCGACCATGCTGGGTCACACAGCAGCCAATGGCACATTAGCTGGCAAGGAATGGAAACACATGAAAAGATGTCCGACGACGTCTCGGAGCACTCCGACTGTTACCGAAAGCTAATGTAGCGGAAAAACAAAAACGAAACACAAAACAGTGATAAAGAATAATCAAAAGATCAGCCTTGCAGATTTTACAAGTCAGTTGTTTATTTATTTTCCGAATACAAACACTGTTAGCGGTTTGTAGCCTCAAAGACTTGCATGTTTCTGTGTGGAGTTTATGTGTTCTCGGCCGTTCTCCCCATGTGGGTTTCTTCCGGGTACTCCGGTTTCCTCCCACAGTCCAATGACATGCATATTAGGCTACATGGCTGATCCAAATTGCCCCAGTTGTTGTGTGTGTTGGACCTGCGATGGTCTGGCAAACTGTTTAGGGTGTATCCCCATCTTATCCCTGCGATGGCAGTTTAATAATCATCACCTTGGCAACCCTGCATAGTTTCACAATATTTGCAACTTAAACAGTATTTAGGCATGAGAGACGCATGAGCTGCACCACCATGGTAACACGTACGTACCATGTGACTCTCAAGTCCCTGGACAAATGTGGCAAATGCAATACTCAAACGGTGAGGTCAGGGTTCAAACTTAACAGTTTTTTTATTTTGAAGATAACTTTTAAAACAGTATCTTTAATAGAAAGTGCAATGAGGCAGTGAAAAGCGTAGCGTGTCTCGGTCTTGGTGTTTAGTGTTCGTAGAAATGAAATGCTCGCTTCACTACTCCACACTTGTGAAAACTTTTGTCCTTGTCCTCCATTCTCAACTCTCACAGAACCCTTGAAGTAGTTCCTCCTCTTGATGTTTTCATACTTTGCTCTGATCAATATTAATGGATCACATCCAGGTCGCTGATCTGTCATGTAGTATCGCTTAGGATTGCAGTATTGCTAGTATGCTATTAGTATATTAGCGGAGTACAGAAACGCCCTTGCACAGCAAAAAGGTCCTTTGTTCAAACTCCATACCTGTGCGAGAGCGTTTCTATATGGAGCATGTTTTTCCCATGCTTGTGTGGGTTCCTCTGTGTACTCCGGTTTCCTCCCAAAGACATTAGGATAACTGGTTATTTTAAATGGCTTCTTGGTGTGAATGAAGGTTGGTTCTAGAGAACAGGTTCTGCAGGGGGCTTGAAACCCCCTGAAACCATGAAAGTGGCCTAATGCATCATGGATGAGGGGATGAACCAACCATTGGTATATCACGTAATTCATTCATTCATTCCTTCATTCATACATTCGCTCCTTAACAGCCTAATCCATCTAGGGTCACAGGGAGGCAGTCTCGGCCGACTCTGGGTGAAGACGAGGTACACCTTAAACAGCTCGCCAACTGTTCATTCTCACTCTCACACCTGGGGTGCTTTGGAACAGCCAATTATCTAATGTGCGTTGGACTGAGGGAGGAAACCAGAGTACCCGGAGGACACCCACACAAGCATGGGAAGAAATGCCCTCACCGAGTCCCGGACCTGAACCCAGGACCTTCTTGCTGTGAGGCGGACGTGCTAACCACTACACCACCATGCCGCCCTTAGGTAATTTGTTTAAGGAAAAACAGCCCCTACTCTCCGTTCACAGCCAGCTTCTGAAGAATAATACAACTATATAGGAAAAAATCGGCGTCCCACGCACCCATTCCTGACTGTACAGGTTTTTCTATGTCCTTTTCTTTCATCTTCGTCCAGCCAAGGCCACTATATTCCATCACAAGCTGTCAACCTAGATTGAGCCGTGACACTGGGTGGTATGACACGACTCAGAAACCGAGAATGAGTGATGTCCTTCCCTCTGTCTTTTCCGTTCTAGCAGGGCTCGCGTTGCACGCAGCAGAAAGTGTTGATGCAGAAAAATCTCAGCGCCTAAAAACAACCTGCTCTAATGACACTTAAGTGCTAACCACAACGTGTCCTGCGGTGCATTATAGTATCGTTTTTACTCCTTCGGGCAGAAAAAAAAGGCGACCGCTCGCCCAATGACAGTCTTAGAAAATGCTCCCGAGCTCTTGTTTTACTGTTGAAGTGTGCATTACTACAGGATACTTCCATTACACCTCGGTCGCTGTAGTGTGTTGAATTTCGGAAAAAGCTTTCAGTGAAAACCGCACAATATTGGATCATCGAGGACAGGAGGGACATAACACATGACACTATCAGGTTAGCACTCCTAATATCTGTAGCTTTCCAAAAAAACAACAACGCTCATCTTATTCATTTAGAAGCCATTACCTGTTTATTCCAGCCAGTAGCGATTCTAGCATCTCTCTGAGCCTTAGCCAAGAATTCACAAGTGGCCCTTTCGACCAGGGTTCATCAAAATGATCTCATAAATAATCCAACACCAACAAAAGAACTTTGCACATTGCTACTGCTGTAGTTTAAAATTTGACAGCCCTAAAGGGTTGGCACTATAGCGGTGTAGCGATTAGCACGTCTGCCTCACAACATGAAGGTCCGGTTCGAGTCGCGGACATTCCTGTGTGCAGTTTGCCTGTCCACCCTATGCTTGCATGGGTTTCATCTGAGTACTCCAGTTTTCTCCCTCAGTTCAATGACGTTTACCGCAGGGTAATTGGCTGTTCCAAATTGACCTTGGTGTGACTGTAAGTGTGCATAGTTGATTGTGTGCTGGCCTTACGATGGTCTGACGAGCTGTTCAGGGTGTATCCTGTCTTTGCCCAGTGTTGGCTGTTAGCAACCCTAGTAGGATTAAGCAGTTTGACAAATGAGTGAGCGAGGGAGTGAGCTCTCAGGCGCCCCCTACTGGCCTGGGGACCTTGCTGTCAAGCAGCGCCTCTGCTTTCATCACATAGCTCGGATTCTAATAGCGCTAAACACCTGGCTGGCCCAAGAAAAAAGTTTGATGCATTTCTAATTTTGCCAAGTTCAAGGTCAATATTGTGCTGAAAATGTTGCACCTCATCAGGACATGATTAGCAGACTTGTACAAAAATATTAGCAAAAGATTAGGACACATAGTAGATATTGAATAATATAACAAAGAGAAAACTGTAAGGCATAAGGGAAAAGATGAAAAGAAGAAAGGAGAAGAAAGGAGAGCTAGCTCCTCTGCTTGTCAATAGTACCGCAGTTAACAAACCCGCTATTTGGAGGCGCTAATGCAGCGACTCGCTAATGTACGCAGCACAAAGCCTTTCGTCGAAGCGAGGACTGAAGATGAGGAAGGACGGCGGACGGCAGGCAAGCGAACAGATGAATTCAATTAAGATGAATAAAAGGTCATGATTGGAGGCCTAACACAGAGAAAGGGGAGCAGGGCACTCGTGTGCCGCTAAGATCTTTTAGCCTGCTATTGTGTCGACTAGCCTGCTAATGAGCCTCCTCCTAGCGGAGCGCCGGCAGAACAGAAGCGTAGGAGAAGTGCTTATTTGCAAAAGATATAGAGAGAAAGAAAAAAACAGAGGGTCGGAGGGGTGTAAAAGGAGGAACAGAGAGCTAGCGGCTCATTAGAAAGCAGAGACTTTCGCTTACGTGAGGATACTTTTGCTGCAGTGGGTTAAAGGAGTGTTTACATCAAATGATGTGCCTTTCACTCTTCAGTGAAACAAATCTGGAATTCGTTAGCTAACAATGTGAAGACTTGTCTTTTTGTTGCTTAGAAACTGAAAAAAAGTGGGAGCTAGCATAACATAATAACAGCTAGCATGGTCATTTGAGAATGTAAATAAGTAGTTGTTTGCGAAATAAGTCAGTGCGTTATTATTATTATTATTATTAAACTTGACAAAATGATAGACATGTTTTGAAAAAAGTTTATATTCAACCACAAGGTAACTTTTGTGTTACGCTAGCACAGGTGTTAAAGTACAGCTTTGCGCTTTTCCTTTTGCTACACTTTCCTTTCCACAAAGCTGCATGTTCCATGTTCTGAACTTCTGTTAGTCCACTTTAGAAAGTTTCTATTACAGTTGTTATGAGTATAAACTGAGTCAGATCCTGCCTCAGGCAGATAATTAGCTCACGTTATGGTTGCAGCATCGAGGTGTGTCACACCACTGTGAACTTCCAAAGAGGTGCCGCACACTAGAATGTGGTTTCAAGCTCAATCACTCACTCATTTGCCAAACCGTTTACTCCTACTATGGTCACAGGGAGGCTGGAGCCTATCTCAGGCGACACTGGGCGAAGGCAGGGTACACCCTGAACAGCTCGCCAGACCCAACACACGCACAGCCGTTCACACTCACACCTAGGGGCAAGCCAGTTAGCCTAATGTGCATGTCTTTGGATTGTGGGAGGAAACTGGAGTACTTGAAGTCCACACAGAAACACCTGAGGCTGGGACTTGAACCTAGGACCTTCTTGCTGTGAGGCAGATGCTTCTTGCTGGCTCGGGCATCTGATCTGATTGCCTCTGGAATGCCTCCCTTGTGTGGTGTTTTGGGCATGTCCAACCGGGAAGAGACCCCGGGGTCGACCCAGAACAAGCTGGGGGGACTATGTCTCTCGGATGGTCTGGGAACGCCTCGGTGTCCCCCGGAAGGGCTGGAGGAAGTGGCTGGGGAGAGGTATGTCTGGACCTCACTGCTTAGGCTGCTGCCTCCGCGACCCGACCCCGGACCAAGCGGAAGAAGATGATGATGAAGATGATGATGATAATGTTATCGCCATCCAGTCAGAGATGGGCAGCCTCCACCTCCCTTATCCGCCACCCTTGAGACCCCAACCACGCTCCTTAGCCCCTCCCTACCCCCTTGCTCACTTTGTGAGCTGGGGGGATAAGTTATGCTTTTTGCATCCATCATTTGCTTCTCCCCCAACCCAGAACCACATGATGCATTCATACTAAGGATGGTAGATTAATCATATTCGCAGCGTTTTTCATTACACATGTTTTGGAAAGCCGTATCCCAGACGTAACCCCAGTAATAGAGGTGAAAGTCTGACAGTTCCAGCCTTGAAATCTGGTTAATTCCTGGACTTGAAGAAGCCGCAGGGCGATATACTACATCCACCTGGCCATGGCTGCAGCTATTCAAAATTTCAACCAGGTCTAAACCACTGACCTTTGACCTCGCAGCAGATAAAGGGAAAGACGTGGATTGATCGTGATGGTCTGAGCGCTTCATGTGCTGGGACTGTTTTAGCATGCGCTGCCACTTGTGTGTCTCACAGCAGGCAGAAGGTTACAGTCTCGCTCTCCAGAGGAGCGTTAAACCACGGAGACCAGACACACAGAGGTGTGTGTGGTGACCAGAAAAACACAGCCAAGGCACTCGTGACATCCTGAACAAGGAAGCTAGTGAGATCCGGACAGTGGAGGCTCTGGAGGAATATTTCCAAACAATCGCCATGTAACCCTCCGGAACTGATTACTGTTACTAATGAGGTTTGATCAGAAAAATGGACATCAAACTCATATCTAGAGCCAGATGTCCAACATGAATTCCACACAGAGGAGCTGGCTCTGGGTTTTATGCTTACCAGATATACAGAACACGCTCTTGTTTCCTAAACGTCAACCAAACACTTCATGTAGCCATACCGTAAAGAAAAAATATTATTTAATTCTTTTAAATTATAAAAAAAAATCTTATTATTCTTCTTACTATCAATATAATTATTTTTGCCAACATTCATTTATTAATATACATTATTAAGAATATACATTATCATTTATTATTATTATTATTATTATTATTAATAAGATATGTATTATTATTATTTAATTAAAAAATATATAATTTAATAGTTATTTATAATTTCTTAGAATGTAGCTATTAATCTGCCCTGCAATTGCCTGGCGAGCTGTCCAGGGTGTACTCTGCCCTCGCAAAGAGTCGGCTGAGATGGGCGCCAGCCTTCCCCGCGACCCTAATTTGGATTAAGCAATTATTATTATTATTATTATTATTATAATTATACATTTTTATTTATATAAGCTTTGTTTTTTCTACACTTATTTCTAGCTAGTGTCTAAAGATAGGTGTAAGACGTTTTTTTTTACTTTTTTATTCATTTCCTTTAATTCTTTCCTGCATTTTTTTATCCTAATAGTAACGTTAAATTCAATAAAATATAATCACCAAATTAACTAAATAAAACAGTCACTATATATATATATATTTATATAAATATACACTATATATATATAATTTTATTTTATTTGTTTTACATTTACAGCACTCGGCAGCGACTTACATTTTTATTTAATTTACAACAGTATCGAAGCCCCAGCCTTCTGAGCTATAACCAAGCACCTTAACCACTGAGCCTCACCCTAAATCATTAAAAAATTTAAATATGGGCTGTATATTTTCATATCGATTTTTTTTAATAGCTTGTGAGATGTATCACATATCGGTGAAATCTGTTTTCGGATATCGTGATGTGATATATTGCACCATATCATTCTCCATTCTAGGCGGACCTAGTGTATGAATGCCCTATTTAACCAATTATTCATCCTTCTGGCATTTAAGGGGTCAAAATGACTATTAAATAGAATATAAATATATAAACAAACAAAAAAAACAAACAAACAAATAAATAAAATATATCACAGTATAAATAAAATATATTAATAAGTATACATTATTAAAATATTTTATTTATACAGTGATGTATCATTTTATTTATTCATTTGGTTGTTTGTTTTTGTTTGTTTGCTTATATATTTATTACTGTGGAACAGACCTGCTCTTCCCAAAATGAATTAAACCCACCAACCAGGATCAAGCTCGACTTTATCTGCTTTAAAGCAGCAGATTAAAACCCACCACTGCTCCGCTCCATGAGACAAAACGACTGGCATAATACCACTTGCTGAGGACTGTTTACTTTACTCAAAGCTCAACACAACCAAAAGGTGATTTTTATTATTATTTCTTCCTATTATTTTTTTTATGCGTGTACTGTAGGTGTGTATTCTTTCAGCACATGGTTTAGGAGGATCTCAGGAGCTTGGGTGGATCCATGCATATAAAAAAAGCTTCAGAGATGGAAAATGAATCACAGATTCCGAACATGCATGTGTCCAGAGTAGCAAGCTGAAAAGGAGATCAGTGCCACAAATAAGGAGGGAGTGCGGTGAGTGCGCCCTCAGCTGTTCACAGAGAGAAGAGCACTCTAGTTCCTTAAAAGGATTGGAAGAATCGAATGGAGACAAAGTGATGGGAACGGTTCCTGAGAACGGTTCTTGCGTCTCTCCTTGACTTAATTACTTTTCTGGGCCATCCAGGTGGAAAATAATCAACATGGCAACCCAGTAATCACACAGATTCTTTCTAGGGACAAATATCTGTTGAATCTTGAAGAGTGGAACCTTCAAGCACTAGGTGTTCTGGGAGTCGAAAGGGGAAAAATGGTCGATATCTGTAACACATCGCTAACATTTTTGACCTAGAATTACGGAAATTTTTGTGTTTGTGTAGAACTTCGCAGGCATGGGGTCTTGTACCAGAGAAATAAACTGTAGAAGCAACAAAGACGACAGCTTCTGAGAAAGAACGCCAAAGAACCGCCCCAAAAAATAACCAAAACCCCACTAAATCTCACGTACCCTTCTGCAAGTCACTTTCCGTGTCCCCAAATACCAGCATTCCTCCAGTAAAGTGAAGCAATGTAAGGAGAAAAGGTCAACTCCGAGCTGTCTGAGCCCTGTAGGAAGCACTGCGGAACACGCTTGGGAACATTTATCTCCATCATTATGCTCATTTCGGGTCGTGTCGTTTGCTTCGAATTGTTTACAGACCTCGTCTAGCCATGAAACGCCAGGGGAGTTTTTGGTGTTGTTCTCGAAGAAGGCGTCCGGACCAAGATTATTGGGTTGGAACAACAAAATTCCTGGTGGACTTGAATAAACCAGAAATGCCAGGACAGGAGAACAGGATTGTGGACCTGCAAGCTCTTAATAAGATCTTTATAAGATTCTTTATTTGTAATTTAAAAAATTGAAAAAAAAAATTCAGGGATTACCCACAGTGCACTGCATGTCATGCACAAAAGCATCAGATTTAGTCTTTAGCTGAAGGAGATCTCATTCCAAACTGAGTCTCAGGTCCATGTTTCCTGCAGGCGGCATTTAAACCAAAAAAATTCTTCCTTCCTATAAGATTATATAGTACTGATCACGTGCTTCCCATATGCATAAATCATAACATGGCAAAACAAGAACTTTCTTATTTATTTATTTATTTATTTATTTATTTATTTAATTAATTAATTAATTAAGGAAGGGAGGGAATGCACTGCAATAGCAGAATAGAGCTGCACTTGAACATCTGCTCCAGATGCGCATTTGCTCCACACTGGAGACAACCCAACCTGTGGTTAAAAATTAAAAAAGAAGGAGAAAAAAAACCAAAACAAAAAAAGAAAAGAAAGAAAGAAAGAAAGAGAAAACTCCTAGAAATGATAGCAAGACCAAAAAAAATGTTTGCATGCTCCTCACTTGTTAATTATAATCAAGGAGCATCAATTCCCAACTTGCTCTTTCTCTCCCTCTCCCTCTCTCTCCATCTCTCCACACGCGCGTGCGTCCCTTACCTTCATTATCAGGGTAGTTGCGCGCACCCCGACCCGGTCCCAAGCGAGAAAAGAAAAGCAGCAGGAAAATAAGAAACGGGTAAATCCGAGAAAGTGCCATGATCCGGCTGCGCGCTTCAAGGAGCGCGCTGCATCCCTGATCCTCCTTCCTCTCTCGCACACATGCACACACACACACACACACACACACACACGCACGCACGCACGCACGCGCGTGCGCGAACACACACACACACTCACTCACACACACACACACACGCGCGCACGCACACACGCACAATCCCACGCGCGCCCTCTCTGGGTCCGCTCTCTTGTCCGAGTTGCGGCTGCGGCTGCTGCTGCGCGGAATGAGGAGGCGCACGGAGAGGAGAGGGAGGCGGAGTCAGGGGATGGGGGAGGGGGCGTGTCAGTCTGAAGGAGGACACCGATAGGAGACGGGGGCGCGACTGCGACTCCTAGTCTGGGGTTTAAATAAAGTGCAATGTTGTCCTATTAGGGTCACAGGGAGGCTGGAGCTTATCTCAGCCAACACTGGGCTAGGGCTGGGTACACCCTGAACAACCTGCAAGACCATCGCAGGGCAACACACACATTCAGCCATCCGCGCTCACGCTCACACCAAGGGGCAATTTGGAACAGCCAATTAACCTAATCTTTGAACAGTGGGAGAAAACCAGAGTACCCAGAGGAAGCACAGAAGCACGGGGAGAACATGCAAACCCCACACAAAAATGCTCGAACCCAGGACCTTCTTGCCGTGAAGTGGGCGTGCTAATCACCGCCCCACTGTATCGTCCTGAAAAGGGGGAAACATTTTTATTCATAGTTTTTTGTTCTTTTCTTATCTTTTTTTCTCTTTCTTTCTCTTTTTTTTATTTTTTATTTTTTGGAGAGAATGCATTGCAATAGCAGAACAGAACTGAATTTGAACATCCGCTCCAGATGTGCAGTTGCTCCGTAAAACACAACGGACGCAACAAAACCTGTGTTTACAAATAAGAAGAAAAAAAAAGAAAAAAACAAAGGATTAAGAAGAGAAAGAAAACTCCTACAAATGATAGCAAGGCCAAAAAATATATATATTGCATGCTTACATATTAATTATCTTAGATGGGACATCAGTCCATCACAGGACACACACAGGAAGTACACGCACCTAGATGGTGATGGGTCATTAATAGGAACACTGTATTTAACTTTTTTTTTCTACTAACCCACGTTAGATATGTAATGAAGGGTACTAGGGTCACCAATAAGTGCCATAAAAAAATTATTTTGATACACTTGTCAATGGGCAGCACGGTGGCGCAGTGGCTAGCACGTCCGCCTCACAGCAAGAAGGTTCTGGATTCGATTCCCGGGCTCGGGCGTTTCTGTGTGGAGTTTGCATGTTCTTCCCGTGCTTGCGAGGGTTTCCTCCGGGTACTCCAAAAACATGCACAGAAGGCTAATAAATTCCAAATCGCCTCTATGTGTGAGTGTGAGTGTGAATGGTTGTGTGAGTGTTGGCCCTGCGATGGCCTGACGAGCTGTCCAGGGCGCCAGCCTCCCTGCGACCCTAATTAGGAATAAGCAGCTTAGAAAATGAATAAATGAATGAACTTGTCAGTTTAAAGTCATTATTGTCAAGAAGGATGACATATATGTTTTTATAGGTGGAGCTACTGAGTGGAGCCCCATATGCATGAAACATGACTTTGTCAGGTGTCCAAGCCCCGTAGCTGACTTGATGCTGATTGGCTGTTATGTCAGCCCGACCAATAAACTGAAACCCCAAAAATACAGACTACTACACCACCACTCAGACTCGCACAGAACAATAAAAAAACATATTCTGACTCAGGTAGGCAGACAAACTTCTATCAAGCAAAACAACACCAAACATCAATGGCAACACGGAACATGAACTTGTTAAACGGATGATTTAAGTTATAAGACAGGTGATACAAATGAACACGAATATCAGCAAGTGGTGTTAACCTTTCCTGCTTTTGCTCCAGACCATAGACAGGAAATGCATGGGAGATCTCAAAGATCGGGAACCTCTGAAAAGATCGGGACTAACATCAGTATTGTGGGAGTCTGCCTTTAGTTCTTTCTACGACCAATCAGATTGCACCACGAGCTTAAAATGCTGTCACAGCATCTCTGGTCCTTGTAAATACTGCACCATGTGCTGCGCTTTTTCATTCAATCTGCACGTTTTATTCTGTCCACATCTACGCTTGTCAAGTCTGCACCACACTCGTACTACGTCAGTAAAGCCGCTACTAGGTTTTATTTACGCCATTACTACATCATTGCTACGTCCTTATTCAATTCTTACTTCATCCAGATTTGACCATGCCTTCTATGACCATGGAAACCACATCTACTGCCCTCCGACTATGTTGTGCAAGTTTTTATCTGCTTCCACCCAAATTATTTGTGGACGTAGTGGGAACATGGCTAAGTGTTATAGAGATTTTAGCTCTGTAAAGAATTATTGATATCGATCAGCTCTAAAAATTAATGAGGTCTTATGAGGCATATGGAAATTGACAGGCAGCTAATGGTCTATGGAAGTGGTTCTCAGAGTGCCATCCAGAAACCTCCATGGGGTCTGAGAAGAATAACCAGAAATTATGTTTAAAAAAATTATAACCCATCATTATCCAAAATGTTAAAATTAATTAAAAACACTCTTATTCTTACTCATTTGGTGAACTGTTTATTCCTATTAGGGGAGCGGGAAGGCTGAAGCCTAGCTCAGCTGACCGCTAGGGCTAAGGCAGGGTACACCCTACCAGCTCGCCAGACCATCACAGGGCCAACATACACACACACACACACACACACACACACACACTCACAACAATTCACATTCACACTCACAACTAGAGGCAATTTGGATCAGCCAGTGAGTCTAATGTGCATGTCTTTGGACTGTGGAAGGAAACCAGAGTACCTGGAGGAAACCCACACAAGCACGGGGAGAACATGCAAACCCCACACAAAAATGCCTAAAAATGCTGTAAAGTTGGAGGTAAAGAATTCCATCTTCGCAAAGTTCTTAGAGAGGAAGCGCCATTGCTCTAAGTTCAGTGCTCGTGTATGTCTTTAAATTATATTAATATTAAGGCACTGCCTTAAAGCGGAGCTCCAAAAATTTTGGCATGTATAAGTTTACAAAAACGTGCATACGTAAAGTAAGAGAATAAGCTGCGATGTGCAAGTGCACTCAGTGCTGATGGCGGCGGTGGCCCGCATACGCGCACCTGTGTGGGCACCTGAGCACTGACGAGACAACAAATCAAGCTCATGGCCTTTACGACACTTGCATAAGTATGAAGATCCGGAGCTCCGCTATTATTCAGGAATTTTTTATTTTTTTTTTACCAACAAAACACATTAGTGTCAAGACGACATAATATATAAACCTTCCTTGTTTGAGATATTGATGTTTAAGCTTATTGATTCTGTTTAAGAATCATTTTGTTGGATGGGTTTATATCGATCTTGTCGTAGTACAAGAAAACAAAATATTCGCGGTTTTGGAAATGTTCCCCAGTGCAAAATATCTCACTCATATCAGCTGCTCTCAATTTTCCAGATGAGTGAAAAAGTTCACAATCCATGATGTAATTTGAGTTTAATTTGAGTAAACATATGTATGATCATATCTAATCACATCCTTTCTATAAATATGGCACACATTTCACAGAGTTATAATTAAATTATACTCGCATACTTTAAGAAGCAATTTTAAAAGAAAAATTATACCTTATAGTCTGTTTTGTCTATGTCTTTGTTCCCTTATATATAATATAATTTGACCCCTATACAAAAACACTTTAGTGCTGGATCTCCGTCCATATCAAAGTAACCTTAAATCCACCCCGGGAATTATATTTTATTCTGGAGTCCTTTCATTTTACGTCTTTATTTTCAGACTGTTAGCCACTCGAGCAAATATATACATAATTTTGTTTAGCACAAATTCACTCCTTCTCAGCCTGGGATTTGTTAAAGTGTCTAGTTAGGCAGAGATTCAGAGTATATGCACATGCACTGGTGAGTGGCAACCGAGTGGCAAGAAAAAAAAGGGTTACGTTGCATTACTTATTGAAATATTTTATATCACAAGAATCAAACTGAGCTGCATTTTTTACATTTCTAATAATCTCAGTTCTTACTGGGTCCTCATTAATGCCATAAAGAGTAAACACACAGATACCGACCCTAGCTTTTCCATAAACCTTGGTCTCATGTAACAGTAAATACATCATGGTAGATGATGGCAGGCTATCTTTTTGCCTTTCCGGGGATCAACCGGGTTTATCCCGTAAGTGTTCCGCACACTTTTGTGGGGATATGTGAGAGTCAGGGAGCTGCCTTGAGAATTGGAAGGGTGTTGCTTGCATTAAAGAAAAGTTTGTTTGGGTTAAAAATTAGGCGCTGGATCGATTCAACCGTCGCAACCGTGAATAAGGAACACATGACCGACTGGATGCCACCGTAGATTTCCGCAGAGGTAAAAATATACACGGAACAATGAATGCCATTGGATGCGTCGCAGTTGCTGCCGACGTATACATGGCAGATGCTCACGTTTCTCAGGCAAGTGCATATTTCCTACACCCAATGGTCACAGAATGAACCTGGTAGTTCCAGCCACAGTTCTCACGTATCATCCAGCTATGTGAGACCGTAGATTTAGAGAAGGGGAAGGAAGGAATAGGCTTAAAACTTGTAATCAATGAATTCTGAAAAGAAACCAGCATCTGAGGATGATCTTTGTGATAATTTTGTGTATGGCCATTAGAGGAGGATATTGAGCTGCTTTGAGGTAACACATACACACACACACACACACACAGTTTGGAAATTGGCAGCACATGACCATCCGAACTGGTTGATTTGATCCCCTCCTTTCTCCATATTTTTCAGAAGGAACTGAACCCTGGTCACCTTCTTTACCCCCCTGTCCTAGCCCCGAAAGGTCATCTCAGTTTCCTCAGCTCCGACCCCCAGCCAAATACTTCCAGATTCTTCACGGTGAAGTCACAAGAAACACAAGCAACCCAACGCAACCTTTGAAGACGCAACAGAGAGCAACATCAGATAGGCACGCCCGCCTATTCAAATCTAACCCGCCGCTTGTGGTATCTAAAAGAACTGGTTTCGTATGTCTTATGAAGTCAACTTTTACCGCTCAGGCATCTTCGAAACGCTGCTCAATGCTTTTGTAACAGACGCTTAGGCTTCCCTTTTCCTTTTTCAGAGCCACTCGTTCATGTGCAAATGTCTCCATTTTGGCAGGCATCTCGTCTGGTGCTGGTTTCAAAAAGAAAAGAAAAGGAGGATATAGAGTACTTTTTTGTTGGGTGTGTTTAAGGGTCCTGAGGGCGAGTGGAAGATCTCTGTATGCTATAAGGCGCTAATGAGTGGAGCTTTGGATGGCGATAGTACGCTAAGAATGCTTGAAAAGAGGAAGTAGATTTGGAGAATCGAGGCTCGGAGGCTGGAGGAGGTTTTGGAGGTGAGGGGAGAAGGGAGGGGGAGGAGGGGGAGGAGGAGGTGATGTGAGGGCAAACTGAGAGAAAAGTAAAAGAGAGGAAGTAGACATCGAGGAATGAAAAGGCTTAGGACACAGTGAAGCTTTAAAAGAAAAAAAAAAAACTTTCTTTTTTTTTACTGTTCTTGTTTCCTCCCCTGTCTGTTTCAGTTAAACATTTAATTGAATCTGAGTTGAATTCAAGTGAATCCTACTGGCCTGAGTGTACGGCGTGCATTCAAATTGCACCAAAAGGTTATATATCTAAAATGAAAAGTAAAAAAAACAAGATCAGTTTATGTTCTACTCACTCTCTCTCTCTCTCTCTCTCTCTCTCTCTCTCTCTCTCTCTCTCTCCATATATATATATCCAATTTGACTATACAATGCCTCTGTCTCTCTCTTTCTTGGCCATGCTCTTATAGCTCGACCTGCACAAGTCTCCGCTTGCACTCTGATAACAATGTACACCCTTTCAAGCTCTCTCTGTGCCCCATACAAGCTCCTATGGCTTTTCTCACCCCGTGAACCTGCCTGATTCATCCTGATAGATTACTTCTGCGCCGAGCTTTATGCACTTCGTGATTCACTTTCTGCTATGGCACATGAATAAATTTGCACTTCCCAACAACAGCCTGCATTGCACAGATCTTTTAAGAAGTGCTGCGGCAATCATAAAGTCTGCATCCTACCTATGTTCATCCCAGGATTCTTATTAACAACAAACGTATCAATGACAACATATCTATCAAAGCATGCGCAGACAATTTTATAACGATAAACCCCCAGGTAAAATTTGGTGGGGTGGTTTGCTGTGTATCACCACCAGCTATACTGGTTTCCTGCCCCGTGTCTAAAGACATGCACATGGGGTCAACTTGCATACTGAGCTTCCGCAACATCTTTTTGTAAAAAGTCCTGAAAATAAAGGGGGGTGAAGGGTTGGGGGTGGTGGGGGTTACTTATTCAAGTTACTTTTTACAAATTAATTATATCCCATCCTTATTCTAGAAACGTATTGCTTCATTGCAGGTGTATAATGTACTGTCTGGGTGTGATATTAAAGGAATGTTAGGTGTGCTGGATCAAGTGCTATTGCATAAGCTTCTGAATAATTAGCATTAGCCATGAAGTTCAACTCTAACCTCGTGTGAAAGTGCAAACAGGCAAATATGTGCAAATATGCTGTCTGTTGTTTGCGTAAGATTAAGGTGCTGAGGACAGATATTCAAAGTGATACTGAACAGAACTGAGGTGCACCGTTTCTCAGAACTGCCAGCAGTTTCCTTGTTCCCACTGAACTTCACTAAGTATATTTATATGTGTGTGTGTGTGTGTGTGTGTGTGTGTGTGTGTGTGTGGGTGGGTGTGGGTGTATTTATATATAGTATAATTTAAAAAAATGCATTGTAATAATCCCATTGACATTGGCCATATTCGCAAAAACCTTATCTTATCACTATTAAGTATAAGTTTAAATTCTTTAACCCTGCTGACAAAACTGCTACAATGTTAAGATTAAAATGTCAGATCTTAAAGTGAGGTCAAAGGCAAGTCTTCCAAACATGTACATGTACACAAATCGCGAGAACAGAAAGTGAACCCCCCAGTGGCAATAATAACAGTATACAGATATTAAACTAACAAATCAAATATAAACGAGTGAACTTTCGAATAAAATAAATACAAATCATATGCGCTTCTGCCATGTATTCATATGTAAATTAGTTCCATATTACGGGGAAAGCATGATGTGATCACATGACTTTTTCTTTTCGCATTACAGTGTTGCCCCTCGTGTGCTGAGTAATTACTGTTTTCTCTCAACACGAGAGAAAAAGAAAGGTTCATTAAACATTCATTAATGCTTCTTAATCCTAATTTGGGTCGCGGGGAGGCTCTGGGTGAGGGCGGGGTACACCCTGGACAGTTCGCCAGGCCATCGCAGGGCCAACACAACCATTCACACTCACACCTAGCGGCGATTTGGAACAGCCAATTAGCCTACTGTGCATGTTTTCGGACTGTGGGAGGAAACTGGAGTACCCGGAGGAAACCCTCGCAAGCATGGGGAGAACACGCAAACTCCACACAGAAATCCCGAGCCTGGGAATCGAACCCAGGCCTTCTTGCTGTGAGGCGGACGTGCTAACCACTGCGCCACCGTGCTGTTCTCATGTGTCAAGTTTTAAGGTAAGTTTATACTTAAAAGTAAAAAATGTAAATGGAGTTGTTTTTAATTTTGCCAAAACTAGGGCAAAATGGGGTACTACTAAATCTTGCAACTGTGAATCAATCCTGAAATTCAATCATTCATTCATTTTCTGAACCGCTTAATCCTAATTAGGGGCGCCCATCTCAGCCGACTCTGGGTGAGGGCAGAGTACACCCTGGATAGCTCACCAGGCCATCGCAGGGCTTAATCCTGAAATGGTGAAATTTATATTGAATGTATATTTAATCATATAATACATTGAAATTGATAAAACAATGGCAACTGTTGGTAATTTTGTGTGGTTGTCTGAAAAGGAAACATACCCACAGCTCGACGTTATCTGCTAGAGCACTTGCCATTTTATTTAGAGATATTTTATGCAATGTCCAATGGACGATACTGTGAATTTATTGGGTTATACTAAAATGTAAGTATTAAATATACATGTAAATGTTTCAAGGTCTATTCAGAGTTGTAAGATTAAGTAGTACACCATACAGTACTAACTTGCTGGTGTAAAAATGGGGTAGTTTAACATTACGGTTTAAAATTTACACAGAAACGTAACATTATTTTATATGAATCAATTTATTTCACAAAAGGTCCTTAATTTTTTTTTTTTTTAAAGGGAGCTAGAAAAGACGTTTTGAATTTTATCACCTTAAAGATTGTCTCAGCAGTTTTGTGAATTAAACCTAGTAAGGTAAAACCTGGTAAGATCACTATAATAATAATAATAATAATAATAATAATAATAATAATAATAATAATAATAACAACAACAATAATAATAATAATAATAATAATAATTAATGTTAAAAATTTACTTATTTATTAATTATTATTATTATTATTATTATTATTATTAATACAAAATTATAATAAAAAGAATAATTAATAAATAAGTAAATTTATTAATTAATAATTTTTTTATTATTAATTATATTTAATTAATTAATTAATTTTTTTTTTCTTGGAAAACATGTACAATAAAGTACATACCACTGAGTAGTTTCTGAAATGAAGCTTAAAGGGGACTATTCATCAATATTCACTGAGCCTGAGGTGGATAATTGTTCAAGAGTGTGCTTGACATAAACAAAATAACTGCAAAGTAAAAAGATATTTGTCTAATTTTTACATTTTGTCATGCGTACACCATTACAACAGCTCTGGAAACTCGTTCGCAGTTTAAATAAAGTGCTTTTCATACCTTGAAAAATGTGAAGGCCATATTGTGTACCTTTCTTTTATAATTTTTGGAACATCATTTTGTTAAGTTTCTAGTATTTCAGAATAAAGGACAGTGCCAAACCTTGAGGGTTTTTTTTTAAACCCAAGCATTATCCTAAGTTTGTGAGGTAGATAATGTCTATTATTATTATTATTCATTTAGGAGATTTTCTCATTTAAAGTAGTTCGTGGTATTGTATCATTGCCATGGGATAACCGAATTATTGCATCGTTGCCATCGGATATGTTGAATTGTATTGTATCATTGCCAGTGGATATGCTGAAAGATTTGTGGCCTGTTCCACAAAGTAATACGACTATCTACGCATAAAATATTCTAAATGAATAAAAAAAACAATGATAGAATTCAGTTTTTGTATGATTAAGATTTATACGGTCTTGGATATTTACATCCCCTCGTCCAAATAATTCTCCATATCATACGTCGCCTTATTCAATAATTGCTTTTTATCGAAAAAATAGTGATCCAGTCAGTCCGTACTGTTTCTGTAAATACAATATATACATCTAAACATATGCAGGGCTATTAAAGGGTATGTCTTGGTATACTTTAGTCATGTAAAGGATATGAGACATTTTGATCCACCTCCCAGCACTGCCCTGCTACAAACTAGATATTCCATCTTCTCAACAGGCAGAACGAAGCAAATCTACATCTACATTAAGGTACAAAGGAAACTGTTTTAGTTTGACGTAATCTTTTTACGCCAATGTCGTTATGTCTCATGTTTCAGTCACTGACCAGCACTCTGTTTCTTAGTAAAGTACAAAGTGAACCAAGAAACCGCTGACAGTTCTAAGAAACCGTGCACCTCAAAGCATCTCGATGTTAAGTATCACTTTTAATATCAGTTGTTAAGCACCTTCACCTCCTGCAGCAACACACAGGATATTTGCACTTGCGTCGTCGTTTATTTCGATAGCTCTAGCAGCATAGCCGGTAGTGAAACGAGGTTGAGTACAGGAAAGTGCTGTAATTTCCTGCGTGGTTAGTGGTCTCTGTCTACAATGGCACTTGAGACATGCGTCTGTGCACTCCTCACAGCATTGCTTTCAGTTATTTCTGGTGTTCATAGACTGATGGTTCAGAGTAACAGTAGAGAGAAGATCTGGAATGGGATCATTCATTCTTGCCACATGAACATATTTGGAATGGATTAAAAATATCCTTTTTTTTTTTCTTTAGTGTTATAAAAGTATTATTTTTCATTGGCATTTTAAATTCTCATGGCTTAATTTTGAAAAAAATAAATGCTTCATGTGATTATATACACTGACCTCTGCCAGGAGGTTATGCTTTCACCTGTTACTTTGCTTGTTAGTTTGTCTGTTTGTTTATTTGTGTGCAATGTAGCTCCAAAAATTCTGCACTGACTTTGATGAATTTGTTTTCTAAAATATAGTGGCGTACAAGTAAATAATACATGAAATGCATAGAAAACACAGTGGAAATAATAATAATAATAATAATAATAATAATAATAATAATAATAATAATAATAAAATTTGGCGAGTCCATTGAAAAAGTTGGCGAGTCCATTGCTCGATCTAAAGGCCTGTCAATCATCTAAACTTTTGCAAACAAGGAAATGCTGATTATGCTGCTGCAATTCGTTCGTTTATTATTCATGCGTATCATCTCGCTGGTGCACGCAGATAATTGGGACTATACGTTTAGAACCAGGACAAAATTTCCTTTCATTCAGGATGGAAACCCAACACAGAGCCTCGCTTCCTCCCCAGACAGTCATTATGGTGTCTGTATGTTAATGGAGAGGTATAGCTAACATCAGTAATGTAATAACGAAGCAGGACGCTGACCTCTCTCACATCAGGCTTCATTTTCACCTATTATTCACTCTAGAAGTAAATGCAGGCAGTCTAGGAAAACCTGCTGCTCTCTTGCTTCCTCCGTCTCTTTCTCACTTTCTCTCCAGGCGCTCTCAGCACTCAGCCGCCTGATGGAGAGACAGAAAAAGAAGCCGACGTGTGATTTGTCACAGTTTTCCATCCCTAATGGACGTGCCGCATGCACTAAGCAAATTAGCCTCACGCATTACGCCTCAAGCTCCAGACAGAGAGAGATAAAGATGCCTGGCGTAATGGCTACCAGCACTTCTTTCTAACGGCATGATGGATGCCAAAACTAACCCGTTTACCTAACTTCCCTCCGAGGTGCCTTTCCACAGCCAGACGGCTAAAACGCTTGCTAAATTCCCCTAAATGAGTGTTATGATCCATCAACATGCACCTTTAAGCGCCATTATGGAGACACTTTCACTTAGTAGGGCCTAAAACAATCCTGTTATTGCCAACAGCGGGGTTAAATTTGGCCTCGCCGCCCATCCTGCTGTTTATTGTTTATGAATAGAAAATATTCATATATTTTTCAAATGAAAAGGGGTGGAACGCATTTCTGTCTCTTTCTCTATGCGGATTTAAAGTGGGTGTGGCATAAACCGGAAGAGGTGTGGAGGTTTTCTTTTAATCCCACCCATATTCCTATTGTTATAAACAAATAAAAATTGCTCCTCCTATTCGTATCTATATTTAAAAACACATAATCTGTGCATTTCATGAAGGTTTCTGAGTATACGCACATATAAGGATAATATAGTATAGAGAATATACAATTCCTGGACACCAAATTAAACATTATTCATTGGTAAACTTCAAAATCTTTCAATGTAGCTACAGTATGTTTAATTTTCAGTATTGGAGTTTGGTGATAGGTTTTGGCACAGGAGGGGCGCAAATTCTGCTAATGGGGTTAGCTAGGAAACAAAATTGTCGAGGTGAAAGCCATTAAGGCACCGTGTGAGTGAGTGAAGCTCCCCCACATTATCAAACCTTAATCAGATCAGCGCGAGGTCTGATGTAGCACCTCGACCCTTCCTCTCTCTCTCTCTCTCTCTCTCTCTCTCTCTCTCTCTCTCTCTCTCTCTCACTAGGTGTCTCCTCATATATTCACCCTAATTTATAAACACATCCATCTTTCTACATGCTTATTACATTAGCAGTAGCAGCGGGACTCATGATAACTAGTCACACGTTTTGTTTTTTGTTTTTTCAGCGCTGCATACAAAAATAAAAATACATTAAAAAGAAATATATGATATAATAATCAATTATTTAATTATAATTAAAAATAATACATTAAAAAAATTCTGCATAAAAAGTTTTGTATAATACAATAATAAATTATGATAACACATATTATTAAATAATTATCATAATCGAATGCTGGTTGTTAAAATAGTTTAATGTTTAAATTAATGCAGTGCTTCATGTTAAACCCTTTAAGTAAATCACCTTTTTTTTTTAAATTTAAGAGCGGAAATTAAATACGAAATCTACATGTTGAGGTGTTGCTTGAAATGTTAAAATGAGCTGACATGGTTGTGTTTAAATAAAAAAAATTTTTTTTTCCCGTTTGCAGCAGGTGGCACGGTGGCGTAGAGGTTAAGCTCGTCTGCCTCACAGTAAGAAGGTCCTGGGTTTGAGTCCCGGATTGGGCGAGGGAATTTCTGAGTAGAGTTTGCATGTTCTTCCTGGGTTTTTGCTTGGGTTTCCTCCGGGTACTCTGGTTTCCTCCCATATTTCAGAGATGTGTACATTAAGCTAATTGCCTGAGCCAAATTGGCCCGAGGTGTGAGTGTGATGGGAAGCTATTTGGGGTGCGCCCCACCTTCACCAAGAGTTGGCAGAGATAGGCTCAAGCCTCCCTGTGACCAAAGTAAGATTAAGCAGTTTGGCAAACAAATTAATGAATGAATAAATGCATGCTCGATTAAAGTATGGTTACCATAGCAACCAATCAAGGATCTCAAAAATTCATAATAAGCAGAAATTTTAAAGAGTTAGTTAGTGTGAAATTTCTTCTGTGATAAGCTTTTAATGTATTTAATGTTATTTATGGAAGGAGTCTCCAGTTCTACAAGATATATCAGAAAGTTGATGGTAAGCTAGGATAGCAAGACATTATGAATTAAAAAAAAAAAATAGAAAGGAAGTCTATTATAACAGCAAAAGGCTCAAAAATCAACAACAACAACAACATCACAATAAAAAATAAAGTCATAAAAGCAACCACAGGGACAGATTTGCCCTTGTGCCCTTGTGCAGTTTAACTAGGTGATCCCGAACCCTGACCTGGCTGGAAAGAAAGAATTTCAAGACCAAAGGATTTTTAAACCCTCCTGCTGTGCTGATGGGACACAAATACACCCAGTGTTTTCAAATACACCATGGTATGGTTTAATCCGTTTCAACAGTAGGGCCTCTTTTTTAAAGGGGCCACCAATAGTTTTAACAGCTCCGGGTTGCAGTACTTTGCTGTAAATTGTACTAACTAACTAAATCAAGCTGGCGGACATGCAGAGCTGTCTGCCACAGGCGGAGCCAAGCCATCTTACATGATATCTATGAGGAACACTGGTGGATACCAATTGTACAATAATTATTTAACTTATTCAATGTCAATGATGGATACTTCGACCCATAGAATACCAAGAATTAACTAGTAGTTCTCCACCAATCAGAAACAAGGAAATGTTTTGAATGAATTATCCACGCTGCAAACTTGGGATTATGCTGAATTCATTAAAAAGTAAAAATAAAAATATTGTTCTTATTAGAAAAGTTACATTTTATGTTGCTGTGCCGTACATATTAAAATAATTATTCACCTCAGGCTCAGTTGATATGGACAGTCTGTGTAAACACCAGCAGTACTAGTTGCCGAAAATGTTACCACATCAGTAATTACCCATGCATTTTAATTTAATTATGTGCAGAATCTCCTGTTCAAGTCCCTGTTTAGAGAGAGAGAGAGAGAGAGAGAGAGAGAGAGAGAGAGAGAGAGAGAGAAAGTTTTGATATTTAAACTTAAACTTAACAGCAAAACAAAAGGCACAACTCTCTTCATCAGGGGCTCCCTCAGAAGCTCCCACAGTCCAAAGTCATACACATTGCATGAGTGTGGATGGTTTTGTGTGTGTGTGTGTGTGTGTGGTTGTGTGTGTTGGCAATGCGATGGACTGGCGAGCTGTTCAGGGTGTACCCTGCCTTTGCCCAGAGTCGGGTCAGATATGCTCCTGCCTCAACACGACCCTAGTAGGATTACGTGGTTCAGCAAATGAATGAACTTTTAAACATTTCACTAAAGATTCTGTTAGCGTGTAATATCAAGCGCGCATATCTAGCAACTGAAATCAGATATGTTGTACAGCGTATGATTTTCTATCAGGCTAAAACAGGGACGAGCTGATTATATGTCAAAACCATGCGATTTGTGTATTTTGTAGGTGTAGGTATTTTGGAAAATCCGTTTGTGTAACATTACCGGAAAGCAACAACACAAAAACGTGGCTTGATGACGGTGGTATTCTTTGGGGACAGAGAGGAGTGTGTGAGGTCATACAGGAAAATAGAGAGCGCCGGCTCAACACACTTAACAGGTGGTTTTAAGGTCCCGGGTGGCTCAGAACTCCGTTATCTTGATAAAGCAATGGAAAAGAAGAAGAAATGGAATCTGGGGATTAAGGGGCAAAATGACCCCGCAAAGATTTCCAGCTCAGTGGATGGGAAAAAGGTTTGAGTATTGATTTTTTTTTTTTTTTTTTTTTGCGAGAGGTGCTATTGTGGCATATGGAAACAAGGTAAAGGATTTTATTGGGTTTTTTGGGGTTGGCGATGGCAAAGATGACCTTCTTTGGCTCCTCTGAGATGAGGTGACTGGCTAGCGTGGTGCCTGGCCTGATAAAAACAAGGGGTTTTGATGAGCTGGACTCTATTAAATTTATCAAAGAAGCGGGAAAGGAGACAGGCCATGGTCAGATTAGACAGGACTAGACTGGCACGTGTAGCTTTCAGGAAGGCTCATTTATAGAGAGTTTCTTGCTCAGTGTGGCATTAAATGTTTCCATTGTTGTCAAGATATCCTGATTTTCTTGGTGAAAAATGATTATTAACACACACACACACACACACACACACACACACACACACACACACACACACATGCACACATAAAGTCAAATAATGAGAATACTCCTTGCTATGATTGGATTAGAGTCCTATTATTGATGATGGCGTCTAAAATCCATTCTACAACTTCCCTGATACCATGTTGGACATCAAATTAAAGATCAGCATTTTAAACTACAAATTATGTGAAAATGTTCAGACAGGACACGTAGGGCTAAATAACTTCTCAAAGTATTTGTATAAATCTTAGAACATGAGCACTCGGAGAGTGCAAACCTCTACCAAGCTGAAAACAAACAAACAAAAAAAATAACAGAAAGTACGCACCACCCCCTGCTGGTCCTCTTGAATAGTGACACTTAAAAATCATCCTATCTCACAACGTTGACGAATTCTTTTAAAAATTCCCTGGATCCAGAATTGGAATCCGGATCATCTCCAAAATCGAATGGAGTCTTCCTTGTCCAAACCCCGCCTCTGGTAAAAATTTGCTTAATCCGATTGTGGTCGCAGGGGGGGCTAAAGCCTATCTAAGCCAGAACTGGGTGAGGGTGGGACCATCGCAGGGCCAGCACACACACAACTATTAACACTCATACCTAGGGGCAATTTGGAACAGCTGATTACCCTAAAGTGCATGCTTTTGGACTGTGGGAGGATACCAGAGTACCCGGAGGAAACCCTCGCAAGCACAGGGAGAACATGCAAATTCCACATGGAAATGCCCTTGCTGAGCTCAGGACTCGAACCCAGGACCTACATGCTGTGAGGCACACTACACCACAGTGCCACTCTATACATATTCAATCACTTCATAATGTCCCTCCATTGTTATATTAATTAATGGAAATATTGTTGTCATGGTAGGCTAGTGTGTCCAGCACTTATCCAAGTGTATCAGGCCATCAGCATTATATTCATGACTCATTCCGACTCAGACTCGTTTATTAATTTTTTTAAATCCCGAGCGCCATGTGAGCAAACCGTCAATTTAGCAGATCAGACCGAATGTGCTATTGATCAGGGGAGAACAAAATCCATTATCGTGAGCTATTCTTAATCCCGTCTCCAAAGGGTGCCACTCTCGTTGACCAAAGCAGGACAGATTGACTAGAGCAAGTGAAGACGTGCGACACAAATTCCCAGAGCTATCTCCATAACCAGCCTGAAAGTAAGAGGTCAACAACAGTGGCTTGAAAAGAAAGACGCCCTTAAAACAAGAAGATTAGCTTCATTTATCCTCATCCGACAGGAAGTCTGTCACTTTTTTTTCCACCCTGACAAACATAGCTTGACCCTAATTTGGGATGGAATGTCTGGACTTTGCCAGAGTTTGACATTTATAATCATGGCGAATTAGGGAGGCCGTTTGGCCCTAAACACTTTAATTATGCTAATAACCTAGACTTCCAGAGCTTCAGGAGTATTCTTAGCCTCCAAAGTCACAGTCCGGAATGTGTTGTAATGCAACACAGCCTATAAATAAATACTGATGCGAAATTAAAGGGTGTTACAATATGCTTATGTCATGATACACCAGGAACTGGAGCTGCTTTTGTATTGTACAGAATGTAGAACGTGTTGCATCAGTTAGGTAATAGATTCTTGCAGTGTAAGCATGTCCTTGATTTCAGGAGCATAGACATTCCAGCAGATAGGATTTAGGAAAGCATTCCCACCAAACATCCTGGCTATCAGAGCTACCAACACACCATGTGTCACTCTCAAACCATCCAACACTGCGGAATTGGCAGAATTTGGTCATTATTTTGGATATAATATGCTAACAGTGTAGTAGAGTAGGCACTGCAATGGTCTGTCGAGCTGTTTAGGATGTACCCCACCTTAGCCCAGTGGGGTACCCCTAATAGAGGATTAAGAAGATCGGTAAATGAGTGAGTGAGTGAGGAGTACTTTAGTCTATAGTACATTGGAGAGCAGAGATGGACTGCTGTACTACTTTTGAAGATTCAGGGTTCAAATCTTAGCAAAGAGTCAGTCCATGAGGAGTTTGCATCTTCTACCTTGTACTTGCATGGGTTTCCTCTGGGTACTCCAGTTTCCTTCAACGGGTCAACTGGGAAGTCGAAATTTCCTATTTCCCATTTCCGATAGAGTAAGTGCAAATGGTTGTTGTGGGCTGTCCTGGCGGAGATAGGCTCCAGCCTCCCGACAACCGTAGTAGGGTTAAGCAGTTCAGCAAATGAATGACGAATGAAAATAATAGTCAGGCGTCCCCAAACTTTTGTCCATATTATGTATATCCAGAGCAAGGCTTTAGAATGTCTTGTACGTACCACCATACATAATACATATTTAATTCCTGTTCCTCGCATGTGATGGACATTTGACGCAGCCACCCTGCCTTTCATCTCGAGTGTAAGGTTGACTAGTCATTACAAAGCGCCAGGACCTCCATATGGAATGGCGAGCGGGAACAAAGCCGAGGTCGCTCAGCATACAGCTCACGTCCTCGCTCTGGATCCTCCATGCAAATGAGATTGGCCTTTTCGCTAATCATGAGTCCCATTAGCAGCCGAGCCGGCCATTATTATTGCGTTTGCGCATCACTATCGGCAGCCCGGGTGCAAATACGGTCTCCTAGCTCAATCCTGCCGATCAAATTCGACCCTTTTCTGCTAGGACTGTATTTGCACTGAAGAAAAGTTCTCATTAATGAACGAAAAAAGAGACCATAATTCATTCATTCATTGTCATTTATTCATTTTCCAAGCTGCTTAATCCTGCTAGGTTTGCATGGAGGCTGGAGCCTATTTCAGCCGACTCTGAGCGAAGGCAGGTCACGCCTTGAACAGCTCGCCAGTCCATCACATACAACAATTCACACTTACGTTCACACCTAGGGGCAACTTGGAACAGCCAATTAGCCTATTGCGCATATCTTTTGATTGTAGGAGGAAACCAGAGTACCCAGATGAAACCCATGCAAGCACAGAACGAACACCACACAGAGAGTACTGCACTCGCTGAGTCCGAAACTCAAACCCAGGACCTTCTTGCTGTGAGGCGGACATACTAAGCACTGCGCCACCATAACACCCATCAACCATAATTGTAAAATTAAAAATATGGATGAATTGATGTATAAATAAAATGTTATTAGCCACTGTGGTGCTGTAGCTCTTCGAGCGTCCTTGTCTGAGACACAGGTGGGTCACTGAGTGTAATTTACCAGTGTCACATATTATCGATTCCCTCACTGGTCCTCTGGCTAAGAGCTGACTTCACATCTCCGTCCATATTCTTTATATCTATATGTAAGCTGCCACAGGATAAATTCTGATATCAATATATGATTTGCTTTTTTTTCTCTCTCTCTTAAACGCTACAACACTTCTAATTATGTGCAAGATCACCCACCATCTCTGGAATACACTGATTACAGATACAGGACACAGACCAAGAGGGGGCGATCTGATACAACCTTGACGATTTTGCAAGGACTGCCTAGTGTGAAATTGCTTCTCAAGTCAGCCATAAAATGACATTGTGAGTGTGCAATGGCACTTAAACTATAAATAACCTGCCATTACTGATCATTAACGGGCAGAAGACAGGCGTCTTGATCAAATCTCAAGAGTGACAGAGTGACAATCTGGTTCTGGGGCATGATGCTACGTCTGGGTTTGGTGATACAATAAAATGAGCAGGTTTGTGAACAACAATGATGCATTAGCATAACAAGCTATGGCGTGACCTCATTTCCTGTCATCGCCATGTTTTTAACCCCTTAAACTCCCAGAACAGGCCTCACACTTCTCAGCCACATTAAAGTATTGATGGAACACCATATAAACCCTTATACTATTTCATTTTCCAAACTGCTTAATCCTCTATGGTTGCTGAGAGGTTGAAGCATATGTCAGCCGACTCTGGGCAAAGGTGGTGTACACCCTGGACAGCTCACCAGACCATCATAGGGCCAACACACACATAAACACTCACACTAATTTGGAACAGCCAGTTAGCCTAATGTGCATGTCTTTGGACTGCTGGAGGAAACCAGAGCACCCAGATGAAACCTGCACAAGCACAGGAAAAACGTGCGAACTCTACACAGAAACGCTCTCACCGAGCCCCGGACTCAAACCCAGAACCGTCTTGCTCTAAGGCAGACATGCTAACCACTACACCACTGTGTACACCACCGCTTGTTACCCGAGTTACAAAACCTTACCTAAATCCCTTATTTATGTGTGCTGTTTGTTTTGCAGCTCTCTTGAAGACAGCACCTTTCCGACAGAATGAACCTCCTCCTGGAGCAGAAGAGGGATCATGAGCTGAGCTACTCAGGTCTTTCTTATCAATAATGCGTTATATTATCATATTTCACGGACGAGCAGGCCAGAAAAGGTAATTACCAGCGCTGTGCTATTAAGCCCCGTTTTTATTTTCCTTGTTTTTTTCGCCTGGCCTGCTCGGGTAGAGGCCGGTCGGCATTTATTCCCCGTCTGGAGATTTATGAATGGCCTAGCCTGGCTCAGTCAAGCCATAAAAAATAGAAAAGAAGAAAGAAAATTGCAAAAGGAGGGCAATGGCATTATGTGGCAGAGCACGCACCAGACAGAATTACTGCCGAAGCCAGTAAACATTCATGCGTTTCTGTGAGAAAATTTAACAGAGGTGACAGGAATAATAACTTTATGCCTTTTTTGTTCTTTATGGAAAAAAATACTACAGCCAAAGGTTTTACTCACCCGTGAGTTATCATGTTCTGTAACTGAGAAACGACGGCATGGGAAGATATCATCTGAATTAATATAATTGTTTTTATAAGAGCAACATGGTGGTGCAGTGGTTAGCACGCCTGCTTCCTGGGCTCGGGTGTTTCTGTGTGGAGTTTGCATGTTTTCCCTGTGCTTGTTTGGGTTTCCTTCAGGTACTCTGGTTTCCTTCCACAGTCCAAAGATATGCACATTATGCTAACTGGTTGTTCCAGTTAGAGGACTAGAGGAGCAAGGTACCTCCTCCGGACACAGATGGTGATAAATGCACTGATTAACCTGAAAAATCTGCCCAGGACTGCAGGATTCATTAAACTTTCACAGGTATAATGAAGTGTCTCCCCCTAGTGTGCACCTGATAAAGATTCATTCACACATTATTTGCACTTATTAATCTTACTTATGCAAGTTTAGGCAAATTTGCTCATCATTTTATTATACAGTCTGACAGATAATGATTTACAGATATTTCGGATAAAATTTGGAAGAATTTTGTGCACAAAAATTGCAATTTTCACATAATCATCATTTCTGATTTTGACCTTTGACCTTTTAAGGTCAACTCATATCTACACCAACATTCTGGTATTTTACATGCCTAGAGTGAAGTATGAATTATTATTATTATTTTTTTTTATTATTATTATTATGTAGCTTCTTCTAAAAAAAAAAAATCCTGCTTTTTTCTCATGAAGCCGAGTCCAGCCCTTGAACTATGAGGGCATCTATGAGGGTGTGATTGTTCATCTGATTGATAAAGTCTTCCAGAGTATATCATCAGTTTCAAGTTGGACTATCTTTTGCAACTCTTGTGTCCTGATGTTTCCAGGGATATTTTTTTATTTTATTTATTTTTAAAAAAAATTTATTTTGCTATACTGTATTAATCCTGCAAGGGAAATTATTGCCTCTGCATTTAACCCATCCAAAGTGAGCACACACATAAGCAGTGAGCACACACACACTCGGAGGCTCCCGGAGAGCAGTTGGGGGTTAGGTGCGTTGCTCAAAGGCACTTCAGCCATAGAGGTGGAGGAAGGGAAGGTGCAGCTCACTCCCCCACCACCACACATTTTTCCTGCTGGTTTGGGATTCGAACCTTTCGGTCCCAAAGCCGCTTCTCTAACCATTAGGCCACGGCTGCCCCAAAATGCATTTCTCCATTAACCACACCAAGTACGCCTATTACCACAGGTATTGTTGTGGCTCTCAGGCCCCACAATTTCTTGATTTCTATCTCCAGGTCTTCATACTCTGTAAGTTTTTATATCATTTTCAGGGAGGTTTTTCTTTCTGTTGGGATGGACATGTCAATTAGGAGACATGTTTTCTCTTTATTACTATGTCTGGTCTGTTGGCCTTGATTTCTTTGTCCGTTTGATTTGGCATGTCCCACAGTATGGTTGTTGTTTTTTTTTTTTATGCGTGTGTTACTGTTGGTGGTGCATATTCGTAATATTTGTCTTGGACTGTGATGTCGTAGTGCTTGCAGATTTCCCAGTGGAGATATGCTGCTGCTTTGTTGTGCCTATGTATGTATTCTGTTTTGGCCAGCTCTGAACAACCAGAAACTAGGTTGCATTATTATTATTATTGTTGCTGTTGTTGTTGTTGTTGTTGTATTTAATTTGTTTGCTTTTATTTATAAGGTTTTTTTTTTTTGTGGCATTTTATACTGTTTACGGTGCTTAGCATCAAACAAACCCAACAACAATGAGGTCGATATTGGAGGATATGAGGCCCGGCGTATTGATTCAGCAGTTTCCTGCAGTGTTGCTTCCAATAACAAACTTTATTAAGAATTTAATCTCGACCCGCCATGGAATTAGTGACCCGAGTCATGTGAAAGCAACATTCCTAACAAACAAAAGAAATCAAACCCTTCAATGTTGTGATGTTCGACATTTCCATGCGGCTTTTTAAGCTCCGGGTTTGACTAAACATCACGCCTCGTAAGTTTTTATGCTCTTCAAAGGAAAGCTTAGGCTTGCATTGATTAA
This sequence comes from Tandanus tandanus, assembly GCA_039654325.1. Lineage (NCBI taxonomy): Eukaryota > Metazoa > Chordata > Actinopteri > Siluriformes > Plotosidae > Tandanus > Tandanus tandanus. The sequence goes on along the minus strand of JBCNYH010000011.1, from coordinate 20,921,749 downwards.
AGTGTATTAAAGATGGAGGCTGGAACTCTGTTTATTGACTATAGTGAGAAACAGGTGGGATTGTATGAGATGTATGTTGTGTTAATCAGAATTAATTCCCTACGGTCCTTTAAACGCCAGAGTGTTCCTGTGCTCACATAAAGCTGCAGTGTTACATCACTAACATCCAATCGCACTAGCCTTTCCTTTATTAGCATCTCTGGATTCACTAGGTTGGGACATTTGTACATTTTATAGGTTTTATTCATGCTCTGAATCATTTAGCTGAAATATTTACGAACAGCAGGTTGTAATAAAGTTGACTTTTCAATTTAAAATATTGTTTTTCTTTCCTTGGCTATCACCCACACCCACATTCTGACAATATACAGTAGGTGAGTTTACCAGGTCTGTGTAAACTAACACAACTGACCCAATCTTTAACTTCTTGCTTTCACAGAGGTCTTCTGCATAATCAGAGCTCGTAAATTTTTACACAGGGCTCCTGCATAATATGGTGATGGATGAGATTAAATTCCAGGACCAGGCGAAAAGAAGAACGTGCCCAACGAGAAACAGCAGGAGTGTGGCTGTTCCTCTGTATAAGTGTGCCCCCATGTGGTGGAGAAACTCTTCCGTGCCTCAAAGTGTAGTATAAAATAGTGGTGATGGACTTAATAAGGAATAAGTTTGGTTTAGAGGGACAGAATGAGTCATGACATAAAATGGCTGCTTAAATATTTTATTCAGTGTCATAAATAGCATAGCGTACAGGATATTCATCATTTAAATCTCATAGAGCAACTTTATCACTAAAGCAACATTAAAGCTACTTCCCAGATAGCATTATTGCACATCAGAGCAATGGTTGAACAGAGATAGTGTTGGACAAGCACTGTTCTGCTCCGAATCCCATAAAAAAAATAAATAATAATAAAAAAATAATAATTGCATTATTATTATTATTATTATTATTATTATTATTATTATTATTATTATTATTATTATTATGGGATGTCCTACGTAATGGACAGGCCACTTAGCGGCGCTCCACTGGGGACCAGACTCCATGTCCCTCTGTTATGATTTTCCACCAGTATATAATATAATAATAATAATAATATAATAATAATAATAATAATAATAATTATAATAATAATAATGATAATAAGAATATTTTTTTAATTATAAAAAATTATAATTTATTATTATTATAACATAAAATTACATTCATCACAATTATTTCACATACCTGTAATATTCTACAGCTCAGATACACTTCAGGATCTTCAAGGATCTATAAGTATACACAGATGCTATTTGTTAGCATCCCCTTTAATTTTGCCCTAGTGGTGAAACCTCCCCTGGTGGGCAATACAAATAAAACTAAATTTAAAAAATTGAAATAAAATTCACCCCTAAGTCTACTTCAGATCTCAAAACAGGGTTCATGCTTGTATTTTTAGCCTTACCTTGGAGGCTATGAAGCATTTCTTTAAGTCGCCCTGGATAATGATGTCTACCAAACACTTAAAAAGTTCAAAGTAAAATCATAATGTATACATCTACAAATCTGTACAGTTCACTCATGGGTTAGTTGGAAACTTAGTAATTGTCTTACTCCGCAATACAACCATGTCATACCCATGTCATTGTGTGAAAAGTTTCAAAAGTCCTAGTGGTACTAATCTGACACTGAATTAGTCAGTGTGGAAAGAAAGTGCACCAATAAAAGTGGGTGTAGAAGAACCGCAAGGATTTTCTCACAATGTTCTGCGGTCGCCTCCAAACACAACCCATTCTTAAACTTTAAACTTACAGCCTCAAAAGGATCACAAGATAAAACAAGTGAGCAGTTTTGGTCAAACTTATCAACAGTTCATCTGCACTCTCCTCAGTCCTTTCTTCGATTTCTTTCTCAGACGTCGGACTGTCCATGGAATCTTTTTGGAAGTAGCTTTGGAAGTTTTCAGTAAAAACTCGCATCCTGCCTTCTTTGCGGTTGTATTGTGGATTGACTTTTCCGTGGTTGATGTTATCGTGGTCATGGAAGTTTTTGTTTTTGGTGTAACTGTGCTCCTTTGCTCATCAGATGATCCCAATGCGCTCACATTTTCTGTTGTTATGCTGTGTTGAACCGGCTTTTTGGTGAGCATAGGCTGTTTTTGAGTGGCATGTGTTGTTGGTTTCAATGCGATTGATGTTTCTTCAGGTGTTGTGGTGGTCACTGGGACTTCTGTTGTCAGAGTTAAGGAAGTTGTCTCGATATTAGTTGTCAGCAGAGTCCTAATTGTAGTAGTACTCATCTTCGTTGTTGCACTTGGTATTGTTGTCTTGATGTTATTCCCAAGTGCTTGTTTGGTTGAAGATGCATGAGGGAGGAAGGTTGTTGATTCCAATGTGGTTGGTGTTCTATCAGGTGTTGTCCTGGTTGTTGCACTTGGTATTGTTGTCTTGATTTTATTCCCAAGTACTTGTTTGGTTGAAGATGCATGAGGGATGAAGGTTGTTGATTCCAATGTGGTTGGTGTTCCATCAGGTGTTGTCCTGGTTGCTGTGCTTTCTCTTGTTGTTCCTAGTGAAGGTGGGCTTGGAGTGGTTTCGGT
>JBCNYH010000011.1:20896598-20908946 GCA_039654325.1 Tandanus tandanus | reverse complement strand
GTGTGTGTGTGTGTGTGTGTGTGTGTGTGTGTGTGTGTGTGTGTGTGTGTGTGTGTGTGTGTGTGTGGGTGGGTGGGAGGGAGGGAAGGTGGGTGTGTAATATACGTGCATGATGTTAATTTTTATAGAAAATGAATCCACACCTGTATCAGTGACCAATCAGAATCGAAAACTCAGTAGTGTGTGTGTGTGTGTGTGTGTGTGTGTGTGTGTGTGTGTGTATGAAGGGGGGTGTCAACACACAAACCACTGTAATGATGGGGGAAACTTTGAGTTCACACTTAGTCACAAAGCCAAACCTACATCTTTGTCTGTTTAACTCGTGCACACGACACGTGAAACTCCATTCTTCCAACTCTTTTCATCTGCTCCTACTGTACTTCCTGTCTCGGCAAGATATAGATCTATGAAAAAGTATATATTACATCTCTTAAACATGTGTGCGTCAGGAAATAATTGTGGGGTTTTTCTTTAATTTGTTCTGAGGCCTTTTGCTGTCATGTAATAGCTACATGTGTTAGGATGCGTACGCATTGCAAAGTGAGCTAGAAGATAGTAGCTATGATTGACACCACATATTGGGCAGCATTAACACATATTTAGACAACACTTCTGAATTAAAGGGGGGAAACCCAAAAAGTTGGTTACACGACCACTGAGTACTACACTGTTCAGTCGTTTATGCTCCTGCAGGCTGTGGTCAGAAGCATGCATGTAGACGCTGCTGGTTAACAACTGTAGTTAACCCACATATTTCTTTCCCCGTATTTCACACTAACGTGGGCTACTTTTCCACTTAGTGAAGTCATACTACTGTATGGGTGACTGATAATGGGGTCTGTAGAGCTGATTCCATGACTGGAAACCATTAAAACTAGCTTAAAATCAAGGAAACATGCGATCGGAAAACGGTTTAACCCAAACCAGGGCGCAACGTCTTACTTTCTGAGGTTTATTTGGTTTTTATCATCTTAAAACCAAGCTTTACTTTCATTTTAAGTCATACTTATAAAGTGAGAGTCAACATCGAATTATTAAAAAAATGTATTTAATATAAAAAAAATTAAATTGGGGCAGTGGTGGCCTGGTGGTAGGGTGCTGGCTTACTGATCCGAAGGTCAAGGGTTCAAGTCTCACTTTCAACGAGCTGTCACTGCTGTCCCCCCCAGTGCAACTAACTGGGTTATCAAAGGCCAGCCATGTCTCTCACTGTCTATGGTGAGAGGCATGTAAAAAAAACCATTGTTGACCTTCGACAAGAGTAGGCTGCATTGCCGTCAGCGTGTACCTGTAAACAGCTGTATAAAGGCATCTATTTAACTTTCTTATAGTATACAGAGAAAGTTATAAATATATACATTTCATTCATTTTTTTTTTTAAGGCGTATAATCCTAATTTGGGTCGCGGGGAGGCTGGCACCCATCTCAGCCGACTCTGGGCGAGGGCAGAGTACACCCTGGGCAGCTGGCCAGGCCATCGCAGGGTCAACACAAACACAACCATTCACACTCACACTCACACCAAGGGGCGAATTGGAATCGCCAATTAGCCTAAAGTGCATGTTTTTGGACTGTGGGAGGAAACCGCAGTATCTGGAGGAAACCCCCATGCATGGGGAGAACATACAAAATCCAAACAGAAACGCCTGAGCCCGGGAATCGAACCCGGTACCTTCTTGCTGTGAGGTGAACATGCTAACCACTGCACCACTGTGCCACCCAATTTAAGGATAAACTACACAGAAACATAAAGAAAAGCAAACCAAAATTAGATTTTTATAGTTTATATTTACATATTTTAACCATGACATAGGCAGGTCAGGTAAGCCCTGGGCTTCTAGCCAAGCTAAACGCTGCGTAGCTAATGCTGTCTATTTAGCCTACTTATTGAGAATGTAGTCCATACTACACAAAACTGTAAATAAATCACACTTTACAAAGGTTTTAATATATACTACACAGAAACACAAGAAAAACAAAGTAAAATGAGATTTTTATGGATTCATTTTTCCATTTTAAAGTGTGATGATGATGCCGCCTGCTCCAAGTGATTGTGAAAAACTGTTATTTTGATTCAACCATTATTCACTCAGGATAATGTCTATTAATCATGAGCTAGCAGACCAATCAGATCACGCCATTCCTGTGGAGAATATATTAATAGGTGTTATCCACTCCACAAACTCAGAAGAATGCTGGAATCAATTTAAACATCTAATTTTAGTTTGTTTTTCTTATGTTCTCCCTCACTCACTCACTCGCTCGCTCATTTGCCAAACCGCTTACTTTAACTAGACGGAGGAGGCTGGAGCCTATCTCAGCCAACAGTGGGTGAACGCCAGGTACACCCTGAACAGTTCGCTAGACCATCATACACACAACCATTCGCACTCACCCTCAGACCTCGGGGCATACTTTTCATATTTTATATAACTTTACATGTCCTGAAATATACATCTGGATACACTGGTTTCCTCCTACAGTCCCAGTGAATGCGCATTGGGCTAAGTGGCGGTTTCAAATTGAATGAGTCGACTTAAAATGAGTCGACTCTCGCCAGTTCGTACCAAAAGCCCATGTTGATAATGCGAATTCAGGAAAACATCTGTAGTAAGCCGTCGTAGAAGAGGAAGTGTGATTGACAGCTGGTGCCACTTGAGGCCATCTACTGGTCAAATGCAACATGGTTGCTGCCAGTAAACCCCCTGAACATTGCTGGGGAGCATCTGGAGCCAATCCAGATCTCTTTCCTTTCCTTGTCGATCTTGCGCATGGCCTTTTTTGTTCATGCTGAGGCGGGATCAGAGCAAAGGACATTCCCATTTGAAAGGGTGAATCTGTGCAAAGAAAAAAAAATAGATGAATCCAAAATCCGGATCCAAGCACCCTTCATACTTATTTCACTAAAATAAAATAAAATTAAATAATATATTAGTACAAATAGCACAAAGCAGTGACCTGTGGCATATTATTATTATTATTATTATTATTATTATTATTATTATTATTATCATTATTATTATTATTATTATTACTACTACTACTACTACTACTACTACTACTACTACTACTAATAATAATAATAATATTACAATAAGAAATATAGTGACCTGTGGGGTCCATGGGCTCCTTCCATGAAATCCTCCGCCCAATTTTTACAAAACTGCACATTTATATAAGCAGTTATGCAGTGTCATGCTTATACTAGATTCCGTCTTATGGCTGTAAAACCTGGATCCCACAGTACAGATACTGAGGCAAGATTACACCTGAGGCAAGATTACACCTGAAAGCCAGTCCGAATCATTTACACAATTGGGCAATTTATAATCACAATATAATATAATAAGAAATCTGACTATCGTGATGGAAACCCACATGGACACAGGAGAACATTTGAAACCCAGATTCAAGCCGAGCTCAGGATCGAATGATGATGAGAGATGGCAGATCGCTACCAGCTATACCGCTATGCCAACCCAGCTATCCAGCAAAATTGATTCCAGCATTATCGCAAGTTTGCAGGGTGGATAATGTCTATTATGCAAGATTATGAACCAGTCAGATGTCACCATTCTTGTACAGTATATACTAATAATTAATATTACTGTTAGAGCTTCAGTAATAAGCCTTTAAATAACTACTACACCAAATGCTGATTATATTTAACATTTTACATGCATAATACATAATATATTCACAATACTACATGTACAAATAATATTTTGGTGCAGGTAAGATAAGGTCACTTACACAATTGCCTTGACTGGACAAAGTCCTTCATTCTGCCGCCAGTAGGTCACAATTCTTGTCACATTGACTGTCTTCGGATTTATTTTGCTACAACATTGTGCTGGAGCTCCATTTCCTGGGGGTCAAAATGAAAAGATATTACCATGATTGGATTCCATAATGCATATTTCTCGCATTTTTACCAAAACCTGGCAGGTCCGGAAGACCCCAGAAGAGCAGAGTTTTTCCATTTCAAATGCACAGAAGCTACATAAGACAACTTGACCTCAGACATCTAGGCCACCCCACAAACTACAGCTAAAGAGCGTGCCGACACAAATAAAAATTACTCACAAAGATGCTGGAGAGCACTGAAGTGGCACAGAAGAGAAAGAGTGCGAGGTGCATTTTCGCCCGCGTCTGAGACGTACAGCTCTGAATGTGCCTGGGCTTTTTTGTTGGGGTGGGGCGCCCCCCATTAACCTACATATTTCCATGATGTAAGGAAATATAAAATTTGAGTTTGACGTCTCAAATGTAAGTGGAGACAAAGACAGCTTGAAACTCCTGGTTCCTATGAACAGTCTTTCATCATGACCTTATCAACGGTCTCCGTAATTATGTTCAGAAATTGCACTTAAGCTAGTACCAGCTATTACCAGTTGGGTGCATTTGGTTCACTTTTAAGGTTTAGGGGGAAAAACGAGTAGTAATAAAATTATATTTTGACCCAATTTACATTTTTTGCATGTGGTAGGCACCGTTATCCAGAGCAACTTGCATATTTTATCTCATGTATACTATTGAAGGGCCTTGCTGAAGGGCCCAACAGTGGCAGCTTGGTAGGAATGGGGCTTGAAACCCCAACCTTCTAATTAGTAACCCAGAGTATTAACCACTGAGTCTCTACTGTTACCACTGTTATTTTCCAAACCACATAACTCTTAGGGTCGTGAGCAATCTGCGCTGAAACTGGGCAAAGCCAGGGTACACCCTAGACAACATGCCAGTCCAATGCAGGGCAACACACACACACACACACTCAACCATTCACACTCATATTCACACTTACTGGCAATGTGGAACAGCCAATTGGCTTACTGTACATGTCTTTTGAATATGGGGGGAAACTGTACCTGGAGGAAGCCCATGCAAGCATGGAGAGAACATGCAAAACTCCACACAGAAACGGCCGAGCCTGGGACTTAAACCCGGGATCTTCTTGCTGTTTGGCGGACATGCTAAGCACTATGCCACCGTGCCACCCTGCTCCCGAGTAGCATGTACTAAAACAATTACTCGGTGGATATCGCTGAATAATGATGTCCGTCTCGCCTTCGCTAAATTATTGCTATAGGTTATATTTCAATGCATTTTTAATAGATTTACACACGCCTATATATTTTTGTATGAAAAATAACTTTTACATTCACTTTTCATACTTTTTGAAATGTATTATTTATTGTACATGTAGTACCCGGAGCTTCGATTCCTAAAACATCTAAAATAAGAGGACAGTAATGGTAAAACTGTGCCAGAGTGCAGTGATGAAACAGGAAATAGCCATTTAGTGGAGTCTACAGTGATATGAATCTCAATGTCAGGTGTCTTTACTGTTGTATTATAAGCCCAGTTTCAAGTTGTGTTACTTGTAGCATGCTAGTTATCTATTTATATACGGTACCGGTCAAAAGGTCACGACGGTATACATACCGTATTGTATTGTATTCAAAATAAATGAATAAGTTGTAATTTCTTTGTTTTTTTAAGAAAACACATAAACATTAAAAAAAAAAATGTTAGTGATGTAAACTTTAGCTAATAAAGTTACTTGTAAGCAAAAATATGTTTTTTTTTTAAAAGTGTGTTTTATTATTATTATTATTATTATTATTATTATTATTATTATTATTAGATAGCTATTTCAGGGGGGGCACAGTGGTGTAGTGATTAGCACGTCTGCCTCACAGCAAGAGGGTCCTGGGGTCATGTCCCGGGCTCGGCATTCCTGAGTGGAGTTTGCGTTCTCCTCATGCATGGGTGGATTTCCTCTGTGTACTCTGGTTTCCTCCTATAGTCCAAATGCATCCACATTAGGCTAATTGACTGTTTCAAATAGCCCCCCAGGTGTGAGTTTGAGTGCGAATGGTTGCGTGTGTTGGCCCTGCGATTGTCTGGCGAGCTGTTCACGGTGCGAGTGAGGTAGCTATTTCAAACAAATCACCAGGTACAGTACTGTACCATCCATCAGTAGCATACTGATTGACATCTGTGTCAATATGTAATACTAATACACTGGAAGTGGCCCACAGACGAGGACAGCTGATGTGACTTCATGGCTATTTTTACTCATGGAAACAATTGAATTCATCTTTGTGGCCACAAGAACCTGAGAATGGAGATAAATTGTAATACTAGATGTTACATTAAGCTAGAAATGACACACAAAGATGCCCCTGAGTCACTGATATTCATGACTTTCAAAGTGAGTCGACTCTCGCCAGTTCACACCAAAAAGCGAAGATGGGCTTATGTTACATAACGTGTAGCTGTGGCTTTCATAACTTGCGGTCACATCATAATTCATGGCTGTAATTAGTTGTATCACAGTGTTAGTACAGAATATTGATCATTTGATGATTAAAAATAATAACCACCATGTCACTTACTATATAGTATAGGAGAGGCTATAGTATGTATATTAGGCTGGAGGTTGAAGGGTACGTAGATACAGTACAGTACACCAGAGTACTAGTTTCCCTTCTGTTTTATTATTTACTCTTATTTGTACATGCATCAGTGGTATATAACTTTCAAAATTCACATTTAGTCATAAAAGAAAAAGGTTTAATCCCAGGTTTATAATGCAGATACATGAAAACATGCTTATTTTTAAGAAGCCGTAGTAGAAGAAGAAGTGTGATTGACAGCTGGTGGCTTTGTGACTTGATTTTTCACCGTCCCTCCTTTCTTCTTTAATGTCTTTACGGTTCTAATTCGCTTTTTAACAACACGCCGTCGTTTAGAAGGTGACTTTGCTCTGCGCTTCCCCATGGCTACACTTGCAGCCACTTGAGGCCATCTACTGGTCAAAGGCAACATGGTTGCTGCCTGTAAACCCCCTGTATGCTGCTGGGGAGCATCTGGAGCCAATCCAGAGCTTTGCTTTTTCTTCTCTGCCCTTTCCTTGTCGATCTTCCGCATGGCCTTTTTCGTCCATGCTGAGGTGGGACCAGAGCAAAGGACATTTCCGTTTGAAAGGGTGAATCTGTGCAAAGAAAAACAAAGAGATAAATCCAAAATGTTCCTGTTTAAGTACTCTAATACTAATACTGCCCCAAACAACATCTACCACTTCCTGCAGAAGGTTCATCAATTCAATTCCTGGATTTAATGCATGCTTAATGCTGGAATGTGGACATTTTCACATGTAAAACCTTCATCCATCCATCCATTTTCTGAACCGTTTAATCTTAATTAGGGTCACGGGGAGGCTGGCACCCATCTCAGTAGACTCTGGGCGAGGGCGGGTACAGCCTGGACAGCTCGCCAGGCCATCGCAGGGCCAACACACACACAACCATTCATACTCACACTCACATCTAGGGGCGATTTGGAACAGCTAGTTAGCCTACTGTGCATGTCTTTGGGCTGTGGGAGGAAACCGGAGTACTCGGAGGAAACCCACACAAGCACGGGGAGAGCATGCAAACCCTACGCAGAAATTCCCAAGCCCGGGAATCAATCCCAGGCCTTCTCGATGTGAACCACTGTCCCATCGTATCACCTATTATTATTATTATTATTATTATTATTATTATTATTACTGTTATTATTATTATTATTATTATTATTATTATTACTGTTATTATTATTATTATTATTGCATCCTCCTCAAATAATCTCCTGCTGCAATAATTCACTGAGGGCAAGATGGACATCATTATTCAGTGATATCCACCGAGTAATTGTTTTAGTATATCCTAGATGGGAGCAGGGCGGCATGCTGGCATAGTGGTTATAACGTCCACCTCACAGAAACAAGGACCTGGGTTCGATTCCCAGGCTCAGGCTGTGTGGAGTGTGGCATTTGCATGTTTTGTGCGGAGTTTGCATGTTCTCCCAGTGCTTGTGTGGGTTTCCTCCAGATACTTCGCTTTCCTCCCACAGTCCAGACATGCACATTAGGCTAACTGGCTGGTCCAAATTGTCCCTTGATGTGAATGTGAGTGAGAATTTGTTGTGTGTGTTGGCCTGCGATGGTCTGGTGAGCTGTTCAGGATGTACCCTGCCTTCGCCCAGTGTCGGCTGAGATAGGCACCAGCCTCCCCGCATCCCTATTGGGAATGAACGGCTCGAAAAATGAGTGATATAATAATAATGATAACTGTATAATATAGTCGGAAATGGCAAACTGCCAGATCCAATCGCCCTTCATACTTATTTCATTAAAATTAAATTAAATTAAAAAGTATTTACTGGATCCAGCATTACAGATAATGAGGCAAGATTACACCTGGGATTGAATGCCAGTCCAATTCATTCACACATGGGGGAAATTTTTAATCGCTAATTCACTAAAACGTGTGTATTTAAAGAAATCTGACTAGCATGAAGGAATCCCACATGGACACAGGAGAACATTTGAAACTCAGATTCAAGCCGAGCTCAGGATGGAATGAAGCTGAGAGATGGCAGCGCTACCAGCTATACCACTATGCCAACCCAGCTAACTGGCATAGGCAAAGGCAAAGTGAATGTTTTCGGTGATATCCACCAAGCCTGGGGCGGATAATTATTATAGTATATACTACATGGGAACATGAGAGAAGCAAACTAAAACTAGAGTTTTATTTTAACATTTTTAATTGATTCCAGCATTATCCCAAGTTTGCGGGGTGGATAATGTCTATTATCTGAGATTAAAAACCAATCAGATGTTGCCATTCTTGTACAGTATATACTAATAATTAATATTACTGTTAGAGCTTCAGTAATAAGCCTTTAAGTAATTAATACACCATATTCTAATTATATTTAACAATTTACATTCATAATACATAATATATTCACAATACTACATGTACAAATAATATTTTGGTGCAGGTAAGATAAGGTCACTTACACAATTGCCTTGACTGGACAAAGTCCTTCATTCTGCCGCCAGTAGGTCACAATTCTTGTCACATTGACTGTCTTCGGATTTATTTTGTTACAACATTGTGCTGGAGCTCCATTTCCTGGGGGTCAAAATGAAAAGATGTTACCATAATTGGATTCCATAATACATATTTCTCGCATTTTCACCAAAACCTGGCAGGTCCTGAAGACCCCACACACTGATGCAAATGAAAAGAAGAGCAGAGTTTTTCAGTTTCAAATGCTCAGAAGCTACATAAGACAACTTGACCTTACAAATCTAGGCCACCCCACAAACTACAGTTAAAGAGCGTGCCGACACAAATAAAACTTACTCGCAAAGATGCTGGAGAGCACTGAAGTGGCACAGAAGAGAAAGAGTGCGAGGTGCATTTTCGCCAGCGTCTGAGACGTACAGCTCTGAATGTGCCTGGTTTTATTTGGTGGGGGAGGGACCACCATTAACCTACATATTTCTATGATGTAAGGAAAATTTGAGTCTGACGACTCAAAAGGAAGTGGACACAAAAGTAGCAAGAAACTCCCGGTTCCCATGAACAGTCTTTCATCATGACCCCATCAATGTCCTCCGTAATTATGTTCAAAACCTAAAGCTAAAAATTTTACTTTTGGTGCACTTTAAAGGTTTGCAGGGAAAAGAATAATAAAATTATATTTTGGCCCAATTTACATTTAATGCATGAATGCATGAACTTGAATATTTTATCTCATTTATACTACTGATGGGCCTTGCTGAAGGGCCCAACAGTGGCAACTTGGTAGGAATGGGGCTTGAACCCCCAAACTTCTAATTTGTATTAGCCACTGAGTCTCTACTACCCAACAATCTGGTTTTGTAGATATAACTTTATAAAAAAGTGTACCCTAAATCCCATTTTCACTTGCGAACCAATTTTGAGCTTTTTTCCATGTTTAAAAGCCAATATCTCAGCTATAAAAAAAGGTGTAAAGCTCAAATTTGGTGTATACAATGTTTGGGCACCCAAGATACAGAAAGAACTATCCAAAATGACATCAAGGGCTCTTTTGTCTTTCTATAGCATCACAAAAATGCTAATTCATCCATTTTCATAAAAAAAGATTCAAACAGTTGCAAACATTCAAACAGTTATTCTGTTGAGATGATTCAAGAGCTAATCTTTATATTGTAGATTCCACTTTCCCGGGGCACTGACTTATTGTGTGTGACATATTATGGGCATCACTTGAAGGGTTTTTAAGTTATTGTATCTTGAAAATTGGACAGCACTGTAAAATAGCATAAATAGGCCTCCAGTCGCAGTCTAATATGCAGTAATCAGCCACTTCAAACTTTTTTAAAGAGAGTCTGTTGATATATCAACTTTGTGTCAATTTTTTTTATATCTAACTCAAATGCTCTCACAGTGAAAAAAGTATTCTTTTGCAAATAAACTTTTAGCTTTATTGGCATTTTTATAAGACAACATCTCAGCAATGAATTCAAGAATGAAGATCAAATGTGGTATTTACAATTCCTGGCACCCATAAATAACCCAAAAACACATTTCAAACATGGATTTCTGGGCTTATTTGTACTATTATGGCATCTCAAATATGGCAATTCAACCACTTTCTCGATTTTGGTAGACAATTCTAGGGAGCTACACCAGGAAGACTTACTGAGTATAATGGCAATATTTAAAAATTTACGTCCCTAGGTTACTGATTTTCTCTCAAATATCATGCTTATGTAAGGAGTCGTGTTATTGCAGATTGAAAATCATACATGCAATGTATATTAATATAATATTTAGATTAAAACAATTTAAGCAGTATAATATATGGAAATAAAGACACTATCTTCTTTCATCAACCTGCCAAGATCAGGTTGGGTAAGGGGCCATTTTATTAAATATATTGGTTTAGTGTCCTTAAAGATGATTAAAACATTGCCAGGCAATAAGTTCTACTGTTATTTGACTAAACATCTAGCTAAAGTTACAAAAGGCCACAAAGTAAGATAACACTGATAAAACTCACTTGAAAATAATAACCATATTCATAAAAGGAAATGCCCCTTTAATCGATACAGGACATCTTCTTTATAATGTGGTCAGAAAGACTTACACGTGTTCTGTAGTGCCACATTTGCAAAGCATCTTGTATACGTGCCTCTGTACTAAAGCGCATCACAGATATTAAAGGTATATACATTTGTGCTTTGAATCAATATTGTGCTGGATTTTTATTCATTTTCAGCTGTCTAATGAAGGCCTGAGGGTATTGTATCAGAATATTGTAGATTGGAATTTTGAGCTGATTCTGGCTCTCTTGACAAGATGACTAGCTCTAATTTATTGCAGAGAAGAAGCCCCACAGCATGACAGTGCCACCACCATGCTTCACCATGGCTATAGATGTTCTGGGTGAGAGGGTGTCTTGTGTTTGTAAAATTAAGCCCAAAAATTCTGCACATTTCCTGACACATTTAGAAACATAGCCGGTATTTGCCAGATATTCCTCCAGCTACTTTAAACTCCTTCTTGATAAGCTTTTGCATAATTTGGAGGGGCATCCTGTTCTTGGTAAAATCTCCTTTGTCCTTATTTTCACATGACCTTAAAAGTGTTCCTTGGTCAATCTAAAGTTTTTGGAAGTGCTTTTCTATCTCTGTTCTGATTGATGTCATGTTTTATAAGCCCTTTATGGACTAGCAGTGAGGCAAAACCCTAAAACTCCTACTCCGAATTCACTAATTGCTCCATTATGAAAGGGATCTTTTACAGTATGTGTGCATAAAGGCTAAAGTAAGGTGTTTTTGTATTCCTCTACAAAAAAACTCATTCATTCATTTATTCGTTTATTTTCTGAACTGCTTAATCCTAATTAGGGTTGCGGGGAGGCTAGTGCCCATCTCAGCCGACTCCAGGCGAGGGCAGAGTACACCCTGGACAGCTCGTCAGGCCATCGCAGGGCAGAAACATGCTGACGGCAATACACTTTTCCCCCAAAAAACTATTTGGTATTATCTGTAAGTAAATGAAGATTGACCACCTTTTGTACACTCTGCAAGTTTCTTCCACCCAGAGTAGCACTGCTCAGCAGAATGTCCCGACATGTCCCTTTAACCACACGAAAGAAAATAGGACACTTGCCTCTTACTGGAGAAAGTACCAATACGGTAGAGAAAGGTTGTGCAACAGGTATGATGCAATGCACGAAATGTTTCTGTTTTTTTTCTTTTACCACAAGGGGCTTTTTTCTTGTTTACTTTTCGATATTGTTGACTTAAAAAATATACTTTAAATGGTCCATTTTTTAAATAAATAAATAATTTACATTTACATTTATACATTACATTTATTATTATTATTATTATTATTATTATTATTATTATTATTATTATTATTATTCATTAATTAATTTTCTAAGCCGCTTAATCCTAATTAGGGTCGCGGGGAGGCTGGCGCCCATCTCAGCCGACTCTGGGCGAGG
>JBCNYH010000011.1:20842200-20854820 GCA_039654325.1 Tandanus tandanus | reverse complement strand
ATATACACATACATACACTTTTTATGGTATATGTGTTCATAAAATCAAAAATAACTGAAATATATGGATTTTTATGGTGTTCGGTGATTTCAGTATGTGAGTGATGTTATAGAGGCAGGTGTTCTTGGTCGAGACCAGTTAGAGTATTTGGTGAGCCAAAGACAGAAAAAATTCCAAGTGCAAATAGTCTGAGAAAAGTCTGGAAAAAGTCTGGAAAAAATCACTCAAGTCCAAGACCACACTCAAGTATTATGGCCCTGAGTTTATAAATATAATAAATAATATATAATAAAATAATATATAAAAAGATATAAAATAATAATAATAATAATGAATAAATAAATAAATACATTTCTAAAAATCTAAATAAAATAAAATGTTATTTAATGCATAAGTCAGAATATATTAATTATACATATGTCCTATAATGATATTGCCCCCATTTAATAACATTCATCTTTATCCTTAAGTTCTACCAGTTACCATTAATATTAAACCAATAAATGAGGATTTTGAAGAATTTCATTTATAAAATTAAAAAATATATCAGAGTTTATATAACTAGATCTATATCAATCTATCTATCTATCTATCTATCTATCTATCTATCTATCTATCTATCTATCTATCTATCTATCTATCTATCTAATCATACGTACATGTATATTTACATGTATGATTGATCTTATAACAAACAATGCAAAGTCTTCACAAAGTGCGACACAAAATATTAATTACTAAAGAAATTACACGGAAACGATACTTACATGCCTTTGTGGTCGAACAGAACACACCCAAAAAGAAGCACCCAGCGAAGACGATGGTCAACAAACCTTTAAGAGACATGACGGCACCGAAATGATTAGATTACACGTGAGTGCTAACATCTTATATATGCCAGAAGAGGGAGATAACATAGGTTAAGCCACTACTCCCACTCATACACCAATCACAGTGTGGGGTTTTTTTTCTTTCAAAGGAAGGTGCGGTAAGTGTAATGGGGACAAGACAAAGGGGACAGGAAAGCCAAAAATGTCTGAAATTTCCAAGATATGCTTACAGAGCAAATATTGAAAGAAAAAAAAAGTAGAAAGCAAGAAAAACCACCGACACATTTATTTAAAGAAGGGTAAACCCATTACCAAGAAAAGTACATTATAATAGACATTAAAAAATTCATATTGTCTTTATGTACCGGGTTGTTACTTATGAGGTGCAGGGGCCCACCACATTAAAATGCTAGTTATGTATTTTGTAGTCTTGTGGTACTTGAGACCACAAATCACTACTTTCGGTTTTAAACTCAAAGTAAAGTTTTTACTTAGTCTTATCCTGGCCTGTGCAGAAAGGCTTCAGAGACGCTTTCATTTTGACTGACACCATCACATCGGTTCTGTGAACAAATCCTTTCAGTTCTGGTTGCTGTATGAAATGTCATTCTGTACTATTTTAATATAATACGATTCAAAATTCTTCTTTTTAAACAAATAAGAATAAATATGTCAATAATAAATGTGCAAAAAATAAATTAGAATGTATGATGTCTGTCAATGTGGACTGATTTGTTTAAACTGATGATATAAAATCCAGGCTAAGTGCTTATTTTTAATAATTAAAGATACATTTCATGTTTCGCAATTACAAGATGTCTGGGGTTATTTTATTATTCTTAATCAACAAAAACGTGTCACACAACACATCAATTTTTTTGTTTACTTACATTTGATGGTATGGAACATCCATGTCACACGTTATCCTGTTATCATTTATGGTAAACAGAATGGTAATCCAAATGATGGACACTCACAGCTTGTCACTGTCACTTGGAGAAGGTGGCGTCATCATGATCAGGCTTAACAATGAAAATCTAAACCATAAAACTCTCATTTTAGTTTGTTTTTATTGTAAGAGCACAGTTTACTTAGGTTTCTGTGTATTATGTACTAAACTCCGAATGAGTAGGTAAAACATTCATTCATTTACTGAAGCGCTTATTCCTAATTAGGGTCGCGGGGAGGCTGGCACCCATCTCAGCTGACTCTGTACACCCTGAACAGCTTTCCAGTCCATCGCAGGGCAGAAACACGCTGACGGCAGTGCAGCCTACTCTTTACAAAAGTCAGCAATGGTTCTTTTACATGCCTCTCACCACAGACAGTGAGAGACATGGCCGGCCTTTGATAACCCAGTAAGCAGCACTGGGGGGACAGCAGTGACAACCCTGTGACAGTGGGGCTTAAACCCCCAACCTGGGGATCAGTAATCCAGCACCTTACCACCAGGCCACCACTGTCCAAGTAGATAAAACAGATCCCATTAATTACACAGTGCTTTGCTCAGCTTGAAGCACAGAGCTCATCTGACCTGCCTCTGTCATGAATAAAATATATAAATATAAACTATAAAAATCTTGTTTTAGTTTACTTTTCTTTGTGTTTCCATGTAGTGTATACTAAAACTCTTAAAGGTAGTTAAAGAGATGCCGTTACACAGCTCTGCACCTGCTCACACATATGCTCATCATTTTTAAAAAATGTAAAAAGAAAAATTCAAAAATGTAATTTTACTGTGCTTTTTTGCTTATGTTTCTGTGTAGTATATACTAAAAGACTTAAGTGGATCGGGCTCTGTGATTTAATATTTCTACTCAGCAACATCCACCTCACCTTCAGTGGATAATGGTTAACAAACTCCCCATATTTCTATCAAAATGGTGGAGAAAAAGTCACGGTTTGCCAAGGTCAAATCTTATAAATTTAACAAATGCTATTTAAGAAAAATACGAAAAAAGCTACACAGCGTCGCCTTAGTGTTTTTCAAGGCAACAGCACTTTTTATAAACTATGGATGAGTTTTAAAGAATGCCATATTGGAGGGTGCGTGACTTTAAAAATGTACTAATAAAAAACATAAGTATTTCATTTTAGTTAACTTTTCTAATGTTCCCCATGTAGGATATACTAAAACCATTCTTCACCTCAGCAGATCCACCTCAACTTTGGTAAATAACTGTTATGTTTATTATTTTCAATTATTATTATTTTTTTTTTTTTTTATTCTGATTTATTTAAGAGTAAACACCTTCTGACCAATCAGATTTGACAATACAGTAGTGCCATGCTATGTTAATCTACCACTTTTTAAAATTGTTTTAGCCTCGTCAATTATTTCTGGTCAAACTATTTTTCAAAGTTTTCAAAGTGGACAAAAGTGAAAGAAGATTTTTTCTTTCTTTTTTTTAATTTGTGGGTACAGGAAAAAATAAATAAGTAAGTACGTAAGTAAGTAAATAAACAAAGAATTATTATTATTATTGTTATTATTATAATGATCAGCATCCTTCTGATTATTGTCATCATCATCATCATAAAAAGACTTAAATTGTGACTGGTTTTAAATGAAAGAAAGAAAGAAAAAAGAACTAACGAAAGAAAGAAAGCTTCATGTCACACTACCAATTACATACGTTGATGAAATACATATAGATGGCCTGGCTCTATGTTTCGCTTGGTAATTATAAAAAAGATTAAGTATAAGGTTTAAGGTTAAGTATACGTATCTGCACTGTCACTGCACGCCTTGTGTCTACAGATGGAAATTTGTTATGTAATGCACGCAGGCCTCTACTTTACCATGACCCATTTAGCGGTAAGAATGATTTTTCCCCCCTCTGAGGCAAAAGAGCAAATTAACATGCTGTGCTTCCAAGTGACCTAGAAAAATGTTCTCAATATGAAGAAGCAACGTGAGACCGGTGTAAATGTGTACAACTTGTCTCACAGCGTTTTTAAGTGTGTTTTGTGAAGCATCAGGTTGAACACTGCTGTTGGCATTAAAAAAGGTGAAGGTGCGCGTAGCTCGAAGTATAATAACGGTATATCGAGCATGGTTCACTTCACGAGGAACATGCTGGCATGGAATCTATTAATCCACTCACGTAGGAGAAAAGTGGGGGAAAAGTAACACTTTCATGACACATTTTTCTAGAATTTATTTTCTTTCACGTAATACCCCCATCTGCATGCTCAATTAAGGCTACCACCTCATTATTTTATCATTCTATCATGTAACATGATTTGTATGGCTACGCAAGACAGCCTGGTAGTCCACCCTCTCCAAAGCCAAACTCCAAATTCAAATCCAATGTACATTTAAGATGACTACAATGGCCAAGCAACATTTTAAATGAACCACATACAGTTTAACAAAACTAGTAATAACATACACTGTTCCTCCGAAGTCTTGTATTGGCATGGCATATAAACTACGGCATCATATGAGAATAAATGGAGTTTTGGTGGAGGTATTTTAACATAATCCTGACCACACCCATGCAAGGATTTCCACCAAACTTGGTGGGAACACTACCCTTCCTGAGTCCTAGGGATTACTTGATTTTGGAATGTCAAGGTCAAACGGCAAGATCAGAGCAAGGTCGCAAAGTTTTGGAGATAGACATTTCCCTGTGTTAAAACTGAAATTGCTTATATCTGAGAAACAAAGTGACATAGACCTACAGATGCAGTGAGGGAACGATATGCATGAAACCATATGTATGCTTTCGAATGGCATATACCTCTTTGACCTTGAGTGACCTCAAAAGGTCAAAACCAAGTTCACAGGACCATTTGAGTGCTTAAATCTTCGAAACAAGTGCAGATAGACATGCCGTCACTATGGAACACTAACTGGAAACCATATATGGACTTTTACATTTGACCTTGAGTGACCTTAAAAGGACAAACCCCAGCCCTCTCTTAAATCTGTCAAACACAAAAGTTTATAAGCAGAATACATGGGTAATTAAAAGCAGTACTATATAAGACCTATCTGATACATTATCCATGATGCATGGTGGAGGTGCCTTACACTATCTGAGCCTGAATTCACTGTATCATTGGGTCAGAGTTTACTCACACCAACTAAAATGTCTGGAAGAGTCTAGAAATTGATCTAATGACTTTCAGAAGCTTCTGACTGGCTACTTCTTATAACTAGGAGTTACTTGGGAGCCTACAGTGTTCAGTGCCAGTGCCCTTGATACCATGGAACATCCAAGATGCCAAATGCCAAAATCTTAGGTGGGGAAAAAATGGACCTCAATTCATCAGGTTCATCTTTAGAAACAATTTCCAAACACCTGAGGGTATAGCAAGCATGTGTACATACAATTACACACAAATCTTGTGACCACACAGACACTGCTTTGCTCAGGATGAACAAACTTTGGTCCAGAAAGGTTCAACTGAGCCCCAAGGCAACAAAAAGGAAGTGGTGACGATATGGAAGCATCAAGTACCAAGGCTGTACATCCGCCATTCTGAGAGTTCTATATCATCATGACCTTTCTCAAAGGTAGGCATAAACAGTGAGATTGAGGTTTGCAGCCTTTTGGAGGAGTGATTTCTGGTCAAATGAAACAGAAATGGCCATACATACCATTTGACCATTATGATCAGCCCTGAGGCTTTCAATCCAAAGGATACCAACCCAACTGTGAAGCTTGGGGGCGGCAGCATCATACTGTGAGGATTGTTTTACCGGAAAGTGGATGGAATGAGGAACGAACGAAGGAGGAGGATTATTGAGCACGACTGAAGAGAAGCATTAAGACATCAACAGGAAATTTACAACTCGGTCGTAACTGGCTCTCCAACAGCTTCAAGAAAACAGGGACAAGGAGGACAATTGCAAAAGCAAGTAGGCCCGTGAGCCTGATGTGAGTCACACCCGTTCAGTTCGGGTAAAAAAACTATTTAGGCGAAGCTTTGTTGAAGGCTAGAACGAGTTTTAGATTCAATTCAAGCAATTAAAAGCAAAAGGAACTAAAACCCAACTAAACGGCGCTCAGTGTACCGCTGAAGTAAATCTGTCCCTTTTATTGTTGTTATCATTTCGAAATGGTCTCTCGCTAAGAGACAATAATATCAGTGAAGCAATACAAGTATTTGGAGAAGTACCTCAACCGAAAGAGGAATTAAACAGAATGTGGAAGGTTAGATGCAAGGTTATTTCATCTGATGGCAACACTTGGTCATATGACAGCCCACCATGCTCATTCAGATTCCTGGAAGGACAACATTTAATCAGGGTCTAGAACACAGCCCCATCCTGCACTCTTTGGTAGGTGCAGATGTGGGATGTTGGGATGGCTATGTAAGAGATAATGTACAGCAATCTGGGCGTTATAGGGAATTAAACCCAGACAGTGGGATCACGCAATGAAGGGGTCTTCCATCATCCTGAAGGTGTTAATTGGACGTCCCATATAGCAGAATATACCACTTAGTGATGCTCTACTGGAGGCTGAACTCCATATCCCGCTGTCTTTTTGTCTCTCGCTCACGATGGCCTGCCAGAGTGCCACAGGATCTCTACACTTTGTGATGAGCTCAGCTTATCAAGTGTTGCCCCAGATCTTTCCCCAACTTTACCAATGGTTTACCCAACCTGCATGAGTCTCTTGAGATCTTGCACCCACACATGGCATATCTGCAACCCACGGTTTGTCTGATTTTGAACACTTGAAAGAAAGAAAAAGAAAAGAAAAGAAAAAAAAAACCCCACATACTGACAGTTCTGCTTATGAGCACAAGGGGGCACTGTCTCTCTAAAGTTGAACTTTCACGCATAATGCATGGTGGGAAATTCAGACACTGAGTTTGCTTTTTCAGAAATGTACATATTGGTATGATGGTATGCATTATGAGGAAATCTGAAACAGTTGCGTCATTAATCATTAGTGTTTTCCTTTAATATGTGCGGCAGATCCCGTAAACATAAAACAGGTAGAAAGAATACCAGCGCTATGTATTCTCTTGCTACAAAATCAAGCAGTTTTTCAATTCAAATACAATTGTTCCAGCTTCACATAACATGTGAAATGTGGAAAAGTTTGTATATGCCATGATCACAATATACAATAACAATACCAAGAATTTTTCTTAATGTTCCAGCAAGAACGCTAAGTTAAGACTAATGGTGCTCTAAGGCTTGAGATTTTTGATTAAAAATGCAGTCTGATTGAATAATAAGTGCGGTGTTCAATAATTCAAGTGGATTTGATTTTTAGTAGCATTATTTCTTTTCAGGCGGCACGGTGACGCAGTGGGTAGCACATCCGCCTCACAGCAAGAAGGCCTGGGAGACAAGAATTCCCGGGCTAGGGCTTGTGAGGGTTTCCTCAGGGTACTCTGGTTTCCTCCCACAGTCCAAAAACATGCAAAGTAGGCTAACTGGCTATTACAAATCGCCGCTAGGTGTGAGAGTGAGTTTGAATGGTTGTATGTGTGTTGGACTTGCAATGGTCTGGTGAGCTGTACATGTACATGGTATGGGCACCAGCCTCCCCACGACCCTAATTAGGATTAAGCGGCTTGGAAAATGAAATAACGGAAATACAGCCATTTGCTGATCCATTTAATCCTACTCGGATCATGTGGAGAGTGATATAGATCCTATCTCAGCTGATTCTGGGCAAAGGTGGGGTACACCCTGAACAGCTCGCCAGTCCAACGCAGGGCCAACAAACACACACAACCATTCACACTCACATCCACATCTATGGTCAATTTGAAGCAGCCATTTAGCCTAATGTGCATGTCTTTGGACTGTAGGAGGAAACAGGAGTACCTGGAGGAAACCCACGCAAGTACGGGGAGAACATCATGCAAACGCCACACAGAAACACACTACTAGAGTCGCAGGGAGGCTGAAGCTTATCTCAGCCGACACTGAACAGCTCGCCACTGAACTACACCTTGAACAGCTTGCCAGACCGTCACAGGGCAACACACACAATCATCCAGCTTTACACTCACACCTAGGGGCAATTTGGCACAGCCAGTCAGCCTAATGTGCATGTCTTTGGAAACTCAAGCACAGGGAGAACATGCAAACCCCATACAGACGTACCCGAGCCCATGGATTCAAACCCATGACCTTCTTGTTAACCACAATGCCGCCATAGTCCTTGAGTCCTGTCTTGATCCATTACCCGTTCAAGCAGGAACATACGGGATCATGTTTAACAAGACTTCTTAGTCTTCTTGATTTTATTCGAGGGCTCATACTGCGTTGTCGATGAATAGGGAACCAGTCGTATTACCCACAGTGCACTGCAATCAACCAGAGCTTGGCTCAAATGATTTGGTAATTAATTAAATATGTAAAACATTGCTTCAAAATGACAAGGCTCTCTTTTTTAATTATTTGACTGACAAACACTTGAAAAACACTTAGTATTTAAGAAAATATATTTTCTCTTCATCCGTAATGCTATGATGTAATCACTCTGTACTTTTCAAAGCTGCATTTTAACTTCAGTTCTCACTCTTGACTCAATTTCTCCATTATGACCTGCTTATACACCGCCACCTCTTCTTTTCTTTTCTTTTCTTTTCACTTCTTTTCGCTAAAACACACTCAGAATCTTACACCCTTTCCTTGGTCAGCTTGTGTGGGATGTTGCTATGTGTCTGCTCAAGATTTCATGTCATTCCATCTGGAGAGCTGGTGTATGTAGGAGGCTTGAGATTGTGGGTGAACACTTCACTAATTTCTTGACCTAGTGGGAGGTTGGCAATTTAATACTGATGGAAAAGTGAGAGAAATAGACAGAGTGAAAGAGAGAGAGAGAGAGGGGGGATCATATTCAGGATCATATTGTTTCCTTCTTTCTCTGCATGGCTTCTGCAATAAATGTTTCATCGAGGCTTTAAAATTAAAGCTGCTCTGAGGACACCTGGGTTTTGATGAGCAGTTCACCAATATTGGTGCAGAATGTCAGAAACGGGGGGTGGGGGGACGGGGGTGTCAGAATTAATCTGAGAACGTGCCATCAAGGAACGCGAGCCTATTGTACTGTAAATAAATTGGGTTATTGACTGATCCGTGCAGTTTTCTTTCCCCTCCGATGATAATTTTTGGATCTAGAGGCAGATTTGCCTTTGGTTTGACACCTTTTTAGTTTGGAAGGCTGTAAAGCTCTGAAAAGAAGTGGATTTATTTGTCATTGCTTCATCAGGACAAGAATTTTGTTTGTCATGTGATTCCTATGGCCCTGCAATGGTCTGGTGAGCTGTTCAGGGTGCCCCGCTCCATCCTCTACATGACCCTAATGAAGGATAACGCAAGTTATTCATACATTCATTCATTAGCCGAAAATGCTTAAACATACTAGGAGGCTGGAGCCTATCTCAGCCGACTCTGGGTGAAGGTGGGGTACACCCTGAACAGCTCGCTAACACCACAAGCCCATCGCTAACACACACAAACATTCACACACAAATTACTTCTCAAACAGTCTTCTCAAAAGCGACAAGTTGGAGACTTCTACGTGGAAAGTTTGAGACTTGCTGCCATCCGCCATTCTCCGTATATTTTGTCATCATTCATGTTTTATTCGTATTTTTTTCATGCAAATAACGCACGAATAACAAGTGAATGGTTTGAGAGCAAAAACCGAACAAAAACGTGACTGATTTATGACAGGAGATTCGCAAACCAATCACAATCTTCTCTGACCTTCTCGTGACTTTCGCTCGATATACCTATTTAAATATTCGCTTGCACGTGGACTCGCAAAACATCTTGACGCGAATTTCAAAATTCGCAAAAGAAGAATCAATTCGCATCAGTCTATCGCATTATCAATTCGCATTTTCTATCGCACCTCTAGTGTGACCACCCCCTTAGGATTCATCCAGTGGTTTGGTTCATAGAAGAAAAAAATGATCAGAGAAGCATAATAATTCTTAAAGCTCTGCGGGTGGGATGTCCCAGGCACACCAATGTTTCCTGGCATGATAAAGCTTGCAGCAAAAAAATTAATAAATAGATAAAAAATTTGGGGACGAACAAAAAAATTGTCGGAGCAGACAATTTTTTATAAATGAAATATATGAAAATGCATAAAACAAATCACAAAACAAACATAATAG
Source organism: Tandanus tandanus (assembly GCA_039654325.1). Classification (NCBI taxonomy): domain Eukaryota; kingdom Metazoa; phylum Chordata; class Actinopteri; order Siluriformes; family Plotosidae; genus Tandanus; species Tandanus tandanus. The sequence continues at coordinate 20,844,879 of JBCNYH010000011.1, read as the reverse complement.
TAATGAACTACATGTACTGTGCGAGCGTTTGGCCAAGTATGACCTGGATTCGTGATCGCTAAAGGGGTAAGTTTCACATCCACACTCTGTAATGATATATTGATGACTTGGACTAGAACTGTACACTAGTGCTTCAGTCCTTCGTTGTGCGAACAAGAATTTCTGGTTTTTAATATAAATTGACAGTAATTTAAGACATATAAACACACTGTGTATCCTTAAAACTCCTCTGAGTTTCTTGTTTCCTTTTTTTTTTTTTTTTTTTTTTTTTAAAGAAGCCCCACCAGGATTTCAGGAGGGGATTTGAAAAGAAAATGTGCACTCATTTGAAGTTTCCAGACCACTTTGAATAAAACACGCTTTGAATTGGTTTGTGCGCAAGGTAACGTAATTTTACCTCGGGAAAATCGTCTTCGATTGACTGTCTACACGGCTTTTCTTGCCTTCATCCCCCGCTGAGGCCTATAGTTTCTCTACGGGGCCACTTAGGGGGTATTAGTCTGATGTCAGCTGAATTCGCAGTCGCAAATAGCTCATTGTGTCGTTCCCTCATGCAGAGACAACTGCAGCATTCCGGGAAATGTCTGAAGAGAAAAGTTGGAACGCAGCACTACTTTGCTTTGTGGAGCATTTCTACGTCTCGGGTCCAAAGGTTTACGCCGTCAGACTCGTCTAATCTTGATTTTATTTTTATTTTTATCTCTTTGGGCATATAACCGAAATTAATCTAAAAAATTCAATAAAGTGCTTGTTTAATAATACATGTTATGCATGAATGCTATTTTCACTAAATATAATGAAAGGATGCTAGCACGTCAAGCACCTCACAGCAAGAAGGTTCTGGGCTCGAGTCCCAGGCTTGGCGAGGATGGGGCTTGCACGTTCTCCCCATGCTTGCGTGGGTTTCTTCCAGGTACTCAGGTTTCCTCCTACAATCCAAAGACATGCACATGAGGCTACCTTGCTGTTCCGAATTGCCCCCAGGTGTGAGTGTGAATTATTGTGTATGTGTTCTCTTGTATTGGACTGGAGAGCTGTTCAGGGTGTACCCTTCCTTCGACTGAGAGTCGGTTAAGATAGGCTCCAGCCATCCCTCTACCCTAGAAGGATGAAGCAGTTGAGCAAATAAATGAATAAATGAAGACAATTTTTTTTTTTTTTTACTCAAGACTGAAGACAGGTGAAGAAATAAAGAAGCAAAAAGAAACTCCTCTTCTCACGGACCTTTTTGGACCTTCTGTACGTGAGAAAGGACAGCTGACGATGACCATCACCACCATTGCCATCATCGCCATCACCACCGCCACCGCATTTCAAATTAAATGATGAATCATGTCAGGGCGAATACTGCTTTGAGAGTGAGAACATTCTGCAAACAAGTGTGTGTTTTTCCTCAGCCAGTTTCGTTTCTCACATTTTTTCTGATGGTGCTGTCATGACATAACCATGCATACCATGATCTTGATCCTTCTATTCTTGGTGTTAGGAGTTAATAATAACGGGCTGGTACATTACAACATGATGGAAAGCAAGACAGTTACAGTTACTTTTTGTTACCACTTCCTGTTATCAAGTGATAACAGGAAATAACTGTTTGTAGTATATAGTACATTGCAGTGCTGCGATCTGATTGGTTCTGCTGCTCAAGTCTGTTGGGCTTTTTACACCTGAGCCCACAGCCGGTGCTTATCCTGGTTTCTGTAGGAGCTCAGTAGGACAAGGAGTTTAACTCCTCCTGGATAATCCATCGCAGGTGACTTTCCCAGAACCCGTTTATACTGGTGGGTGGGTATTATCTAGGGATCATAGACAACATAATTCATCCAAGAGATTTTATCCTTTCTGATTGGTGGAAATACATTGAATAAATCGTGATACTGCATCATTGCCATGGGATAATTGAATTATTGCGCTGTCGCCATGGGATAGTTTGAATTATTGCATGGAGGGTACACTCAACATAGTTGCTCATTGCAAGAATCTTTGAAACTATATTGAATGGAAAATAAAACATTAATAGAACCCAGCATGATAGAAAATTATTCAGTCTCGGAGAGTGTTATCTTCCTCGGCCTTCAGCCTCGGCATATAACAATCCCGGAACTGAATAATTCTCCATATCATACTTCACCTCATTCAATAATTGCTTATTATCCACCTCTCAAAGTGGGATGATGCCTAAATCAAAACGGTGGACAAAACAAAACACAAAGTACAAAATAAAAAGAATGCTACGCAATTTAAAATGTTTTTCAAGGTAAAATAACTTTTGTTTGTTTGTTTTTGTTTTTTTACTTTAAAAGAGTTTCAAAATAATAATAATTTAAAATATAATGGAGCACAAGTGACCATTTTGATGCTTTAAAAATATAAAGATGAAAAACTTTTATTTTGCTTTTCTTATGTTCTTATGTTTGTTTATGTTTGGTGGATATCACTATTCACTGATATTCACCTCACCTTGGCGGATAAGTATCTCGGGGTCTTGTTCACGAGTGAGGGAAGGATGGAGCTGGAGATCGACAGGCGGATCGGTGCAGCCTCTGCTGTAAAGCAGAGCTTGTACCGGTCCGTCGTGGTGAAGAGGGAGATGAGCCGGAAAGCAAAGCTCTCAATTTACCAGTCAATTTACGTTCCTACCCTCACCTATGGTCACGAGCTTTGGGTAGTGACCGAAAG
>JBCNYH010000011.1:20829379-20842100 GCA_039654325.1 Tandanus tandanus | reverse complement strand
CGTCTCTCGGCTGGTCTGGGAACGCCTTGGCGTCCCCCCGGAAGAGCTGGAGGAAGTGGCTGGGGAGAGGGACATCTTGACCTCACTGCTTAGGCTGCTGCCCCCACGACCCGACCCCGGAAGAAGATAAATGAATGAATGAATAAATGAATATACCCAAAGTCGGAATATCTTGAAGGGGAAAAAAAACAATATTAGCAAAGTTTTTTATTGTGATGGAAAAATAATGGACAGTTAACATTTTCTTTAAAAAAGCGCTGACACTGGAGACTCTTGCTAAATTGCAACAGACGGGGCATGGTGACGTAGCACACACACCTCACAGCAAGAAGGTCCTGAGTTTAAGTCCCCGGGCGTTTCTGTGTGGAGTTTGAATGTTGTCCCCATGCTCGCGTAGGTTCCTTCTGGGTACTCCGGTTTCCTCACACAGTCCAAAGACATGCACATTAGGCAAACTGGGTGTTGCAAATTGCCCCTAGGTGTGGAAGAGTGTGTGAATGGTTGTGTGTTGTCCCTGTGAATGTCAGCTGTTCAGGGTGTACCCTGCCTTCGCCTAGTGCTGGCTGGGATAGGTTCCAGCCTGACTGTGACCCTAATACTAGGACCAAGCGGTTCGGCAAATGAGTGCATGAGTGATTTGTAAATTATATCCCAGTTATATGAAAGGTGGATTAGCGCCAATCTATAATGTATGAGAACAAGTGCGTTATACAGTATAAATTAATAAGTGTCAGAACACAGATTCAAGAAATGAACAGCGCTACGGTTTGAGATACGCATAGTCTCATTTGAAATTCTCTTGAAAATGATGGCAGCCTCACCATGGCAACCAAAGGCTATAAAAACGACACATAATTAAGTGATGTTGCTATTTGTGCTGATTATGTTTCTATTTGAAACCGTTCCGGCTAATGTAGCATGATTAGTACTCGTATTTACAATTAAGGTAAAAACAAAAGACCTTAATTGCCGTCATTTTAACCCAGCTGAATATTATTCAAAATGGCCGCCGCTATTCATTGAACTGCGCCCTACGTATGTTAGGATTTATAAATAACTTTAAGTATCATTAGCTGTATTCAGGACAGTATAACAGATCTGTGATTTATGTCCTGGATGAAAGCGTTAGGATCTGAAATATTTTTTCTTCTTGGAATCCATATACTGTTTTTTTTTTTTTCATTTATGTTTTTTTTTTCTGTTTCCTTTCTACATCCTTTTCATCTGCCTTCCAGCACACGATCCTACAATTGTAAATTCAGAAGCATATACCAAATCACTCACTCACTCATTTGCCAAACCGTGTAATCATATTAGAGTCGTGGGGAGGCTGGAGCCTATCTCAGCCGACACTGGGCGAAGGCAAGTACACCTTGACCAGCTTGCCAGACCATCACAGGGTCAATACACACCCAACTATTCACACCCACACTCGCCACTGGGCAATTTGGAAGCCTAATATACATGTTTTTGGACGTGGAAGGAAACCGGAGTACCCAGAGAACATGTGAACTCCACGCAGAAAAGCCCCGAGCCCAGGACAACTGTAATCCAGGACCTTCTTGCTGTGAGGTGGATGCGCTAATCACTACGCCACAGCGCCTCTCCTGAGCCAAAACTATTTAAAAACAATGAAGTGCAGAGAAAGGACGGTGTGAATTAAAGTTAAATTTCTCTGTTCATGCTTAGTGTAGGAGCGCAGCCACTAATATACATGATGCACCATCACCGAGCTGCTTTTCCATTCGCAAATTAAGCTGACGGACAAATTTCCATTAAAGGCTCTTGCTAATGTGTCCGCTAGCCTTAATTCCGTTATTAGTTTCCACAAGTTTTATTAGTGATGTTTTAAGTGGTGTTTTAATGGCACAATTTACAACGAACTGTACTGTGTGTGTGTGTGTGTGTGTGTGTGTGTGTGTGTGTGTGTGTGTGTTGTAGATTAGCATTCTCCTCCAGGGGGCGAACGGAGCTGTTTATAAACACACAGCTTTTGGTTTGTTCAGCGCTATTGCTAATGACTAACCTACAGGGTTTTGCAGCACCGCATGCTCGCAGATCATCACTGCGAGTTTTCGTTTTCAGTTTGTTCAAGAACAGCTGCAGATTTCCCTCAAGTGCAATGACTCAGTGTTGACTCAATAAGTTACAATTAAACGATCTTCATATTGTCATTGAGGTATTAGCAACATTAAAAAGTGAAGAACATCGAATGGGTTTTCTTTGACTTTTAAAACAGCCAGTGACCTAGAGTCGGTGCAGTTTAATGCACGTAGTTACGATGAACGTTTTTGACAGATAGGTTAAAACAAACATTTGCATTCGTTTTCCGTGTATGCGGTTCACCTTTCCCCTTTTTATACGCTTCCTTTGCACTTTACGGTGCCAAAGTGATTCAATATTTTCCTTAGTGCAGGGATGGTTTGTGTAATTTCCAGTTAATGAACCTGATGGGACGGCGGCCATGACTGGAAAGGACGGAAAGGACAGTGGGAAAAAAAATATGAGGGATTACTTTAGGCATTGGTGCCAGAACAGAGGGCACGGTGCCAAGCCAGGGGTGTAACATGCCGTAGACTTTATTAATGCACTGCATGGAAATGTGCTTATTTCAGACAAATATCAGGTTATAAAAGAGTCATAAACATTTGTCTTATTGATAGTATTATTGTGCAGCATGGTGGTATAGTGATAGTATACCGGTTGTCTGCCTCACAGCAAGAAGGTCCTGGGCTTTGCAAGAGCATTTCTGTTGTGGAGTATGCATGTCCTCCCTGTGCGTACATGGATTTCTTCCTGGTACTCTGGTTTCCTCCCACAGTCCATTAATTGGCCCTGCGATAGACTGGCAAGGTGTTCAGGGTGTATCAAGACCTCACTCAGACTTGGTTGAGATAGGCTTCAGCCTCCCCACAACCCTAGTAGGATAAAGGTCTTACTCAAATCTGTTTTGAGTTTCAGTTCTTTCGTCGACACGAGTCATTTGAATTCATTAAGCAGTGATCTACTTTGGATCCAGTTCTAATGAAGCACACCTGACCATCCAATCACTGATTTAAGAAGTTCCTGATCAGCTAAAAGAGGCGTGTTAGAGTGTAGCTGGAGGTAAAACCAAGATAACCAGGTACATAGATCTCCAGGAACAAGTTTGGTTACCTTTCCTAATTGCTGTTAGAGGGCAGGACGATGGTCCATGGTTCGTGTTTGACCCTGAGCTTGAGGTACTGTCCAGAAACATACAGCTAGCTGAATTGGTAATGTTAATTTGCAGGAGGTGACATGGTGGTACATGTGGTGGCACAGTGGTGCATGTTAATGTGTGTTAATATTGTAATCACTGCAATAAACAGATTTGGAGTTATCTGTTGATAATTGGTGAGGCATAATTTTTTTTGCCATATTCATTATTAGATCATGGTACCAAGTTGCCCTGCGATGGCCTGGTGAGCTGTCCGGGGTGTGTTCTGCCCTCGCCCGGAGTCAGATGAGAAGGGCTCCAGCCTCCCTGTGACCCTAATTGGGATTGAGCGGTTCAGAAAATGAGAAAATGGTACCAAGTTAATATTTATAATGGTTGTAGAAAATTAATGAATGACCAGCACTCTTTAGCACTGCATAGAGCAGGGGTGGCTCAGTGGTTAAGGCTCTGAATTACTGATCTGAAAGTCAGGGGTTCAGGCCCCAGTACCCCCAAGGTGCCACTGTTGGGCCCATGAGCAAGGCCCTTAATTCTCAGTTGCTCATTCATTCATTTTCTGAACCGCTTGATCCTAGTTGGGGTCGGGGGGGAGGCTGGCGCCCATCCCCGGCTAGTGCAGGGTCCTCAGTTGTATTGAAAAATTATAAATGTAAGTCACTCTGGATAAGGGTGTCTGCCAAATACTGTAAATGTAAAATGTAAATGGTGCAGTGGTTAGCACATCCGCCTCACAGCAAGAAGGCCTGGGTTCGATTCCCAGCTTGGGCGTTTTTGTATGGAGTTTGCATGTTCTCCCCGTGGTTGTGTGGGTTTCCTTCAGGTACTCCGGTTTCCACCCACAGTACAAAAACATGCACAGTAGGCTAATTGGCTGATCCAAATCGCCCCTAGTTGTGAGTGTGAGTGTGAATGGTTGTGGGAGTGCTGGCCCTGTGAGGGCCTGGTGAGCTGGCCAGGGTGCCAGCCTCCCCGCGGCCATAATTAGGATTAAGGTGCATAGAAAATTAATGGATGAAATATTTGCAGGATCAGCTTCCGATCCATTGTGAGCCTGACGATTAAAAATGAGGGGTACTACTCCACCAGTAGATGGTGGAAGACAACCTAAAAGGTTGTCCTAAAGTTGTAGTGCAGTGGTAGATCTATATATCAAAGGTCCTGGCTTAATGACCAGATGTTTGTGTGTGTGTTGGTGGCTGTCTGGCTCTTGAGCAAGCTCTTTAACCCTATCTGTTCTGAGGTATTTCCTTAAAGTTGAACTAGCTTTGTGGCAGTAGATCCTGGGAGCCACTGGCATGAGGTGGGAACATACAATGGATGATCCACTGCTACCAGTCAACATAGGGGTAGCGTCATAGCCAATATGCCAACTGGCACGTCGTTGGGTGGTCGGATGAAACCAGAAACCCTGGAGGAACTCCAACCCAAACAGATTTTGGAGTACCAGATATCCTTGAGGGGGTTCTTAATAAGGTAGTCCTTTGAATTGTACAATTGTAGTTGACATGAAGTGGACATGTCCTGGATGAGTAGAGGTGGATATGAGGCTTAACATGAGGTGGGAACATATCTTGGATGTCTTACTGCTACCAGTCCACTTAGGGGTATCAGCATAGCCAATATGCTAAATGATATGACTTTCAGAGGTGGGACGAAACCAAACCAGAAACCCTGGAGGAGCCTGTGTTGCCAACCCAAACAGATCTTGGAGAACCAGGGAGCCTTGAAAGGTCCTTGATAAGGTTGTCCATTCACTTGTACATTTAGGCTAAACAAAAACCCAACAACATTATATATAATCAGGCCCTGATTTATCTTTATTACCATGGAATTACCAGAACTCTCAGCAACTCTGAGTCAGTCAATTGAGTCATTCTGTTATATGAAAGTCTGAAGTCTCATTTGTGAAATGTCAGAGTAGAGCATACACTTTCAGATCTTTTCTCCCATTTGATAACTATTTCCTTTAATAAATATAGGACTATTTGCTCATGTTATAGTCATTCAGTCTTGTGTATACTGTGAAGTCTGTCTAAAAGGAATGACTTAGCCTGTTGCAGTAATCTGTGTTGCCTTTACCTCGGTGACTCATTTAATGACATATATCTAGTTCTAACAGGGCTCTTTGAGAGTCACAGTTTCTTTTTGATGCTTTGACATAGAGTATACCTATTTCTTTGCCTGCAAAGGAAGGCTTTGATGATTGTGGACCTCTATCTGTTGACACAAACAGAATTGAAGACTAGTACTAGATTAGTACTAGTACTAGACTAGAATGGAAGTACTCTCCTCTGAGGATTCTCAGCTGCAGTGTGACACGATATGAGTGAGAGTCCAAAAAGATTTTGTAGCTTGGAGGGAGCTTATGTTTGCCTATTTCCACCCCATTTGGTAGCTGTTGCGTATTAAAGCTAAGGTCTCGATACGTGACAACTGTGGACAATCAGTGGCCATTCTGGCAGTTTTTGAAGGCGGCCACTCGCAAAATATGGGCAGAGAAAATATGCACTTACCTGAGAATTGTGAGCATATGCGATTTTTACTCATCATTCACTCATTTGCTGAACCGCTTAATGCTAATAGGGTTGCGGTGAGCACTGGGTGAATTTGAGGTACATCCTCGGCAGACTATTGCAGGAATAATACACACACAACCATCCACACTCACACGTACAGGCAATTTGGAACAGCCAATTAGCCTAATGGGCATGTCTTTGGACTGTGGGAGGAAACCGGAGTACCTGAGGAAACCTGGGGAGAACATGCAAAATCCACACAGAAACACCCAAGACCGGGAACCCAGGACCTTCTTGCTGTGAGGCATATGTGCGAACCACTACGCCACCGAGCCACCCATCTGCGATTCTTACCAACACGGAAATCTGCGGTAGCATCCCGTCGACCCTGTATGCCTGACGGAAGCCTTCATGGTTGCAGTTGTAAAGTTGCACTTTCATTTTTAACACGACCAAATGTTCCGTTAATGGAAGCCACGCCCTCCTGGTCCTTAAGCTAGCTCCATGGCTTTCACACTCATCAGTGCAAGGAACACTTACGGGATAAAACCGGTTGCCTTCCGGAAGTCAAAACATCGCCTACCATCATTCTACTGTGAAATGATGGGTATGTTACAAAAAAAAATAAAAAATGTAAAAAATGGAATCACTTTCTGACCAACCAGAATCGAGTATTCAAAAACCTGTACAGATCTCTGTTTAGATATCATTTCAGTGCCGTTTTCTTTAGACTTTAATCTTTATGCTAATGTTGCACTTAATTATTGCTGGTAGGAGTAATATCAGATTCCTAACTAAATTAACACACAGCGCTAACAATAACAAACAATTTCAGCTAGGCTATAAGTTAGCATTAGAGCCCTGACGCTGTCGCTATCAGTCCCGGTAGTGTTGAATATGCATTTATACATTCGAGTGTCGCTGTTTTCAGAATTGCCCAGTGATAATAGCGTGATAAAGAAGCAGGGCTATCATTAGAAGAAGTGAAAGGAGATGAAAAGAAAGTATTTGCTCGTTCGTTCTCGGTCCGTCTTTTTTAGTATCTGTGATAATGCTAAATGTGACATGAGAAAGTGCGTTATCGTGGCAGTTCAAGGTGCCCTAATCCCAGGCTTAATCCCTTCCATAAATCTATCTGTTATCTGTTCTGTCTTTGCACGGCTACCACACAAAGACTCCTTTACCTCCATGAGAGAGAGAGAGAGCGAGAGAGAGGGGGGAGAGAGGGATAGAGAGAGAGAGAGAGAGAGAGAGAGAGAGAGAGAGAGAGAGAGAGAGAGACCCTGCCGTCCCCTGTTTCTGGCACATTGATTTATTGTGCCACTCTGGCCTGGGTTCCTGCTGAACCTGTGTGTGTGTGTGTGTGTGTGTGTGTGTTTGTTTTTTGTTGGCAAAATGTGTAACGTTGTTCTAAGTCACCCAGTATAACTACACGGTGTGTGTGTGCATGTGTGTGTGAGAGACCCTGTTCAGCAAGAATGGTAGAATTAATTGAACTACCAGGTGATAAATGTTTGGCTCGACCGTGTGTGTGTGTGTGTGTGTGTGTGTGTGTGTGTGTGTGTGTGTGTGTGTGTGTGTGTGTGTGTGGTATGTCTGGGCCATATTTCGATTTGAGTTGTAGCATGTAGTGAGGATTTAAAACTGAACTCATGAAGCATTTAGTCCTCAGATATAACTACATGGGGCAGAGTGGGCGGAGTTTGACTAAAAGGAACGTGCTGGTGTTTAAAGGAAAGGGGGCGTGGCCGTCTATTGAAAAGCACTGCTTCAAATTTCTTTAACAAAAGAAAAACCTGGCAACCTTGAAAGCCCAAACTTAACATGTTATTTTTAATCATCATGATACAAGAACCAAAAGCGTATCCACGTAAGCAGGTGCGTGACCCGACTCTGAACACGCAGAACTTTCCCTACATGATATTACCAATCCATCCTCTCTATTTAAAAAAAAAATATATATATATATATATATATATGTGTGAATATTATGTGCTTAAGTGTTGGTGTGGTCTGTTTCGTGTCGGCGAGTGAAATCCCGCGAGTGCGTGCTGTGCGCTATCATCGTCTAAGCGTGCGTACGTGTGGCACTAACCTTCACTTCTGCCCTTTTTGCGAAGACAGCCTCTGGTTCATGTAAGGAAAGCGGGAAGGAAAAAAACATTAACGGATTGAGGGATGACAGCTCAATCATGACCCCTGTGACCCCCTGTGAGAATTCTGGGAGCACTTGAGCATGATCTCTGGGAAAACCAGAGGCTCTTAGAGAACACACAGGCATCCCGGAGCTTATCGCATGGGCCCCTAGCATGACAAGTCTCCTCTGAATGAATACACACAGGCCAGTTGTGATGCACGGGAAAAGTTAAATATTAAATAAGGTATCAGGCTGATTTTATTATGCCTATTTTCGTGATAAAGCATCCCATGTTTGGTAAATTTTTTCAATAAATATATGTTGTTGTTTTTTATTTACACCATCTTTTATGAAAAAAAAACTTTTCCCTACCAGCCTTTTCCCCCAGTAAAAGTATCAATAGATGTAATATTCTTCTCTGGAGAAAGTAAGTGCACCCTTGGCTTCAGAAACAAGCAGTGCCTCCTTTAGCAGAAATAACTTCTTGTAGCTGTTTTGCATTTTGCCCTGAACACTAACATCGGCTTGGTGAAGTTTCTTAACATTCTTGTTTGCATGCTTGAGAACGTTATTCAGTTAAATGGTCCTCTCCGGTTCAGCTTCATTTGTCGGACAAATGGCCTAGTGTTATCTTCAAGCACTCTGTGATATGATGCAGAAGTCATAGTTAACTCACTGACTTTAACCTGTCTTGTCCCTGAGGCAGTGAAGCAACCCCAAACCATAACATTTCCACAACCCTGCTTCATTCATAAATGGTATGAATTTGTTCCCCTGTATGATTGTGGCCAAACAACTCTCTCTCATTTGCTAAACCTCTCAATCCTATTAGTGTTGCAATCTCGGCAAACACTAGCCGAAGGCACCCAGAACAGCTCGCCAGACCGTTGCAGGGCCAACACACACACAACCATTCACACTCACACCTAGGGGCAATTTGGTACAGCCAGTTAGTCTAATGTGCATGTCCTTGGACTGTTCAAGGAAACCAGAGTACCCAGAGGAAATCCACACAAGCATGGGGAGAACATGCATGCTCAGGCCAGGGACTCAACCCCCACTATGCCACTGTGCCGCTCCCAAACAACTCTAACTTCAATTCATTTGTTATGAAAGCACATTCTTACGAAAGGCCTCCTTCTTTGCCAGCATAGTCACTGACAAACTATAGTCTTGCTCAAATGCTCTTATTAGACAGAAAAGTTTTTGGTCCATTCTCTTTGTGATTGTTGACGTATGCACTTTCACAATTACAGTTGCAAGAATTACCTGCAGATCCTATGATTAAAGTTAGGGTTCTTGGAGACTTATTTTTGCATCAAGCCGCGTGAGCTCCGGATGAATTTCTTAAGGCAGACAATCCTTGACAAATCTCCCTTGAATTGGAAAAAAAGCAAGTTGGATTTTAGTCAAATTTGAGTTATACCTAAATTTGTACTTACTAGGTTTTGCCCCATTATTCTATCAAATAAACCCATTGGAATAACCTAGCAAGTCTTCCTTACTAGATTTTTTCCAGAATGGAAGAAATTAGCTGCTGTTTAATGTCTATGCAACTTGTAAAAGATTTTCCCTACAGTCAAATTCTTTATTCCAACTTGTTTAGGTAAGGTAAGTCTGGTGAGCTTTTTACACCCGAGCATACAGGCTCATCAGGCCGGTGCTTATCCCCGGTTTCCGTAGCATGAAGTGACCAGGAGTTCAACTCCTGTATGGGACGGTAGTCCATCGCAGGTTACCTTCCCAGTATTTTTTACTGGTACCCATTTATACTGCTGGGTGGACAGAGGCACAGAGTGGTTAAGACCTTGCCCAGGGGTCTTAGCACGGTGGGGGTCTAAGATGGATTCGAACCCACGACCTCCTGATCATGAGCGCAGCATCCTACCCACTACACCACCGGCCCCAAATTGTTTAGAGATCTTTTTAAATCCCTTGCCAGACTTTTTTTTTTTTTTTAAGCTTTAGAGATCTCTTTAGGTTTTGGCACGATGACACTACACACTTCACTAAGAAAGAGAACACCAGACATGAGATGTCAGGTTTAAATAAGGCAGGTTCCACCTGCAGGAGGTTCTAATAAGCAGCACCTAATGCACGGAGCGCCTGATTCTAATTTGACGGAATGGAAGGTGGGATAAATGTAAGGGCATGCTTACTTTTTTGTTGGAGTATATCAGCTTCATCTGTAGGCACTGTATCAAAGAGGGTGAAAGGTTTGCTAGGTTTATAGAGGCTTTTAGTGCACTCTGTGTGTGTGTGTGTGTGTGTGTGTGTGTGTGTGTGTGTGTGTGTGTGTGTGTGTGTGTGTGTGTGTGTGTGTGATAGGAGCACACATGAAGTGTGAGACACACAGCAGGAATTCCACGGCTCTCTGGCACACACTCCCCGCACTCAAAGAGTAGGCGCCTTCCTCCGTGTGTGTGTGTGTGTGTGTGTGTGTGTGTGTGTGTGTGTGTGTGTGTGTGTGTAAGAGATAGACACTAAGATAGACAGCCAAAGAGAGGGATTAAAACAGAGACAAAGAGAGACAGACAATCAGAGGGAAAAGAAAGAGAGTCTGAATACACTCACAGTAATGCAGGCTTTAATCTTACACCATCACTTCATTAAAAACACACAAAAGAAACATTTAAGTGATAAAAAAAAGTGATTTCACCCAGAATGCAAATAAATAAATACAAAAAAATAAAAATAATTTAAAACCTTTCGTAAACAAAAGCACAGAGGACAAAGCTATACAGCAATGCCTTTGTTAGTGAGATTATATACCTTATATAATTATGCCTTATATACTCAGTATATAATTCTATTTTCCCATACTTCTTAATCCTAATAGGCTCACGGGGAGGCTGGAGCCTATCTCAGCCAACACTTGATGGCGTGGTACCACCTGAACAGCTCGCCAGACTATCTCCTGGCAACACACACACAACCTTTCACACTCACACTCACATCTTGGGGCAATTTGGAACAGCCAATTAGCCTAATGTGCATGTCTTTGGACTGTTGGAGGAAACTGGAGCACTGGGAGGAAACCCACACAACCACGGGGAGAACATGCAAACTCCACACAGAAACACCCGAGCCTGAAGCTCGAACCTGAGACTTTCTAATATAGAGTACATAAATCTATAATTTAAAGCAGCCATCTTGAATTTTGAGGTCAGGGGTTGGATTCTACCATCAGGGGGGATACTTCTGACTGGGAACTTCCCAACATCCCAGGACAAATGGGGTGCACCATAACCTCAACCCTATGGCTCTAATAAGGATGGTGTAGTGTTCAGCAAAGTGGGCGTGTCATGTAGGTACGTTAGTGTTAATTTCCTCTTTAAAGCATATATGCAATATGTTTTTAAAATATGTATAGTAGAGTATAGTACAGCAGAATGTAAACAGTTGCTTCCTCAGTTTCTTTTCTTCTATTTTGAAAAACTGCAATGGGAAAAATAAATAAATAAATCAAGACGCTCTGTCCAAAAGACGTCCCCTGACTGTTACACAGTGCTGACACTGGAGACTCCTTAATCCTAACAAGCAAAACATCTCCATGTAGAAAGCTTCAAGTTGAATGATGATACTAACAAGGTTGTTTTTTTTTTTTTTTTTGACAGTTGATGGAGCCAATCAAGCCTTTGTGAATGAAACGTTACCATGGAAACAATAACATAGGCAATTAGAATACCCACACTGATATAAACAACTAGTGTTCAAGAATTCAACAGCGCTTTGGTGTGAGATTGACTTGGATAAAAAAGAAATCTGAAACAGTAGCGCATGAATGTATAGAGTGTTACTGTACGCAGTGTGAGAGAGAGTGAGTGTGTGTGTGTGTGTGTGTGTGGAGGGGGGCAGCCGGAGGGGCAGTAAAAGCAGAAGAAGCAGCACCGGGGAGGTCTGTTTGTCATGCACTCAGTGTGTTCGCCCCCGAGCCTCAGTGCGGCTCCACACACCAGTGTTGATTGCAGCCCTGACGCTGAATGCAGGGCTGTAATGTAGCCGTAAAGCTCTGCTTGTTTACTGCAGATGTGGCTACATTGTCATGGACAGCAGCATTAACCAAGCCCTTTGTTTTTCACCAATCCGCTCTGGACCACTTTCTCCGAGCGAAGGGGGCTGAGATTACAAGGGATTTGTGCTGTCAAGGGCAAAGTGACGATAGAGCTGGAGATATGTGAAGACTTTCACATCTAGTGAAGCTCCGGGGTGTGGGGGGAGGAAGGGGGGAGGAAGGGGGACTGGGGGACCACAACAAAAAACGTCAAGGTTATACCTTAACTTATTATTTATTGCTTGGCATACTGAAGTATCCTGACTGAGGCCATAGTCCAAATGGTACTGCAAATAAATAAATACATCTGAACTGTGACTGAATCTGGACATATATATATATATATATATATATATATATATATGTCCCAGGAGCTTCTTCTAAAATTTAGTTTTATTAAGAAATTTAGACCTATTTTTCTTTCTTTCTATTAATTTATTTGCTTTGGATAATTGTATGTTCGCTAGGTTTAATTGTTAAATGTATTACTGTTTATATTAAAAGTAAAACAAACAGTAATAAATATGCCATATATTGTTTTGCAAATTTTGCACAACTATAAAATTAAATAGTTTTTAGTAAAATTATTTTTGAAATGTGTGAAACTATATCATGGGATTATGTTGATATGTAAAAAATACTTGCATAATTTAATAAATAAATGTATGCATTGTTTTTGAAAATGCACATTAAGATAAGTTCAGTTTTTATTAAAAAAAAAAAAAAAAAAAAAAAAATCTCTCTCCCTCTCCCTCTCTCTCTCCCCCCCTCCCTGTTTTCCCTTTCCCCCCAAGCCAAAATTTTACCACTTTCAT
>JBCNYH010000011.1:20817649-20828820 GCA_039654325.1 Tandanus tandanus | reverse complement strand
ATTAAAAAAAAAAAAAAAAAAAAAAAAATATATATATATATATATATATATATATATATATATATGCTTGCACTTTTATACCAAGGTAAAATTGTACCAATTTCATGCGTCAAATACAAAACTTACATTGAAAATATATTTTTAAATATATTAAATTGTTGAGTATGCTCATACAGTGTGATATTTATACTGTGTATGTTTTTAATTATACAGAGAAATGATTAAACACACCTTTAACATAAAATAAATACTAGAAAATAATGAAAGAAATAGGTACAATTAGTGAGACAGTGTTTCTTGCTACTGTATTAGAAACTTGGGAATTTCTGTAGTGCTGGTTCCTGTGAATTTATAAGCTTGCATTGGGGTTTTTAGTCATTTTACTAGATTATTTATTTATTAAACCTATGCATGTATTTAAGGTTGTTTTGAAATGGTCTGGGATGAAAATTCTATCATATAAATGATAGTAAAGGA
Organism: Tandanus tandanus; assembly: GCA_039654325.1. Lineage (NCBI taxonomy): Eukaryota > Metazoa > Chordata > Actinopteri > Siluriformes > Plotosidae > Tandanus > Tandanus tandanus. Next base: position 20,828,343 of record JBCNYH010000011.1, on the reverse strand, counting down.
TAGTAGAAACATGTAAGCATTAAATTCTACAGATTATGGAAACTGAAAATAAAGTTACATCAACAGGATATATATAGAATGTCTTAGAGATTTTGGATTCTGGCAAAAAAAATAAAATAAATAAAAATTAAAAATAATTATTAATTAATTAAAGATCCTGAATTTTCTGCTTTGTATGTGCTTTATATCACTAACTACTGTGAACCGTTTAACTTTTGTGGAATGATTATATTAAAAAAAAACAAAAAAAAAACGAAAACATCTGCAAAAGTGAGCATTTCTGCGTATTTGTGTGTACAGGACACGTTTGGTTTGTTTTGGACGTGCTCCTCTGTGGTTTGTGCATTTCCCTCCAACCACATTCCGAACTGCAACGCTCTGCCAGCTCCGAAGTGTTTGCTTTCTTGGCGCGAACACCCAGATTGGGGATTGTTTGTGTCTTTTTGTGTATGTTTTGGCCAACCGTGTGACCTTTAAGCGGCAAAAACTTTTGCTTGCTGCTTTCCATCTGGTGAACCGCTCATACAGGACTTAGTGTGTTTTTGTATACGTGTGCCTATGAGTTCAATACTATAAACTTTTTAATAGTTCTATAAGCTATATATATATATATTTTAAAAATAGGTGGCATGGTGGCATAGTCCACTTCACAGCAAGAAGTTTCTGGGTTCGAGTCCCAGGCTCGGGCATTTCTGTGTGGAGTTTGAATGTTCTCTCCGTGCTTGCATGGGTTTCTTCCAGGCACTCCGGTTTTCTCCCACAGTTCAAAGACATGCACATTAGGCAAGTTGGCTGCTCCAAATTGCCCTTGGGTGTGAGTGTGGGTGAAAATGGACTTGTGTGGGCCCTGTGATGGTCTGGCAAGTTGTTCAGGATGTATACCACATTTGCCCAGTTTTTGGCTGAGATAGGCTCCAGCCTTCCCAGGACCAAAATTAGATTAAGCAGTTTGGCAAATGAGTGAGTGAGTCAGATCTGATTGGTTGATTAATTTTAGCATTTATGTATTAGCGTATGCATGCACTTCGACAGTGGAGGTGATTGGAAGGAGTCTTCTGTGTCAGGTATTTTTTTGTGAAAGCAAATAAATCGTTTCCAAAACTTTTGTTGACAAATTTGATACATTTTTATACATTATTTGATAAGACTCCATAAAACTTGGAAGATGATCCGGATCAAGTTCTGTTTTTTTTATTTTATTTTTTTTTAACATTTTGGTTCATATTATTTTTTATAGATTGCTGGGCCTGGTGGAGGTTTGCGCTCTCCTAGTGCTCTTGTTACATGTTATAATATTATAGTAGATATACAGTATAGTAGTCTTAGAACAATTTATGCAATCTAGTTGGATATTAACTCAAGTCTGAGTGGGGAAAAAACATGTCGAAAGCACATGGTATCTCTCAGGTTGTGTACTCCTACACACACACCACAGGGTGTAGGAGGAGGAGGAAGAGAAGGAGGAGGGTCATCCTTTCAGCGCCCTTCTTCTCTTTCTGTCAGGAAGAGTTTGGACAGCGAGTGGGTGGACAAATGAAAGACCCCCCCATCACCACCCCACCACCACCAGCAGCACCACCACCACTGCTTTCTCTCTCTCCCCCAATTCCAATCAGCTGAGAATAGGACAAAAGCAACATCTCTTTTGTCTTGATTAAGCTTACGGCAGAAATCAGGGACTCGGACGTTAATGTGGATTGGACATTAAAGTCATCCTCCATCCCACCATTCATCAATCGCTCCGGGAAACAAAACAAAAAAAAAAACGAGACTAGCCTTTGACATGGGCATGCCGTGGCTGTTATTAATGGCTGCTAATATGTAGCTACCTCAAGGTCTGACACTGAATAAATATCATTTATCACAGGCGCAATTTAAACAAGTCAGACAGATGTGTATTAAAGTACATACTTCCGACCAATGGCGACGATTGCGGTGTGTATTCATCTATGAATGGTTAACATGTTTAACACAGGACTCCTCAAGTACGGGAGATTGCAAAGACCTAAAAGCCAAAAAAAAAGCCATTTTTCACGCAGCGTTATCTCCGTTCTTTTAGCAAGCAATTCGCATGCTAACAAGCACTTCCTGCCGTTCCTTCCTGTTCTGAATATCAAATACGCCATGTACCTCGACATTGTTATGCTTTAGATTCGGTTATCTGAAGGACTGGAAAACTTTACACAAACGTTGTTTATGAAGACAGACTCAGATATAATACAGATTCCCGGACGCAGGCCCTCGGTTGTTAGCTCAGCGTCTCCAAAGACGTTCTTTGACCAAAAAGTGTTCAGTCCAAATTGGACCAAAGAATTTTAATGGCTTTGAAGTAATGGGATCTAATTAGAGAGACAGGGAGGTAAGGATAGTAGCAATGGAGAAAATGAGGGAAAGGACAAAGCTCGGGTTTCACACAGGGAGGCCGGACACGTGAGACATTAGCGCAATTAAGTGGAAGCTGAACTTTCTTTCTTTTCTTTTCTTTTTTTTTTTTTTTTTAAAGAAACAACAGAGAGGCCATGAGAGAAAAGGTGGAATTTAAAAATGGGTTAAAATTCGGTACAGATTTATGACTAGGACTTTGAATTGGAGTTATATATATACGCAATCTCCATAAATGGAGATTTACATGAAAAAACATTAGATTTTTTTGGTTGATTTTGGCATGGAGAAGACATAAAACACAACATGTTCTGTTTTGTACATAGGAAAAATATAGCAGCACTTCCAGGCATGGTTTTTAGACCCTCATAAACCACAATAATTCACCAATGTTAACAATAAAAAAAATTAAAAAAAAACCCAACAACAGCTAGTTAGTACCTCTTATTAATATGTTACAGGAGATATCTATGGTGTTTCCTTCAAAGAGTCTCTGTTTTTTTCTCTTGAGTGAAAAATGCTTTAAAATATGCTACAATATTACAATGAAAAATAACACATAATAACTTATTTACCTAGCGTGTTGTTAATAGCCTGAATAACCAGTACTGTGCTCATTATGTTGGGGTGTAACTAATAATTAAAATATTATATAGTTGTATTTCAATGCGTGAATCATTTTTATAAATATGTTGCAACACATTTAAAAAATATATTTGTTTATTAGTAGTCTTCCAGCTTGTGGAAATCACTGCCAATTCATTCATTCATCCATTCATTTTCTGAACCGCCTGATCCTAGTTAGGGTCGCAGGGAGGTGGGCGCCCATCTCAGCCGACTCTGGGCGAGGGCAGAGTACACCCTGGACAGCTGGATTTTATATAGTGGGTAATTTTGGAAAAGTTTCCATATGCGCTGCTGCTATAGCATGGATTTCATACTCCTAATATATATATATGTGTGTGTGTGTGTGTGTGTGTGTGTGTGTGTATAGTAGAATTATGGTTTGGGCCTGTTTTGCTGCATCTAGACCAGAACAGTTTGTCATCACTGATGGAAATCTGAATTAGACCAGCAAATCTAAAGGAAAATGTTAGTACACCTGTCTGTGGACTGAATCTCAAGAGAAAGTGGGTCATGCAGCAAGACAATAACCCTGAAGACACAAGTCATCCTACCAAGTATGACTGAATGGTCAAAGAAGAGTAAATGTAATATAATGGCCACTGGAATGGCCAAGTCAAAGCCCTGACTTTGAATGAATAGAAATGATGTGTGAGCAATTCATGCGAGGAAACCCACCAGCATCCCAAAGTTCAAGCTGATGAACAGTTACCACAAGCATTGAGTTACAGTTAATACTGCACAAGGGGGTCTGAAACTAAAGATTTTCAAAGAAAAATTCTGAAGGGTTCACACACACACACACACACACACACACACACATATATATATATATATATATATATATATATATTTATATATATATATATATATGTATAAAGTTCAGGCCTGTTCACTTTGACAGGTTTGGTGGATGTCTTTTCTCCTGACGCATTGGGCTCTTGAGGCTGCTGAGTGGTATTTTTGGAGACGGTTGTTATCAGACCCCGACAAGTTTTCTTGAATTTTGACACTGTCAAAATGCCAAAGGAGAAGCACTGGGCATTTTGGGGGCCTGACAGCAAAAGAGCTGGAGCCGGAGAGGTCACGAGATGACAAGTCAGACAAGATCAAGACCACCAGCGAGTCTGTTAGCACCACACTATCACACATTCTTGCTTCCCAAGAGAAACATTCCCTAAAGCATAGAACAACCCTCTGAGAAAGTTCGAAAACGTACTCATCCTTTGTTTTTTTACTTTTCTTTCTCATTAGATTGTTATCAATCCCGAAGACTTTGCTGAAAAACGATGTTTACCGCGTAGACTCTAAAATGTTTAATAAAGGTTTTTATTTATTTTGTTTTGTCTGTAATGATGATGTGTAGCGTCTGTAATTTAGCTGAGAAATGATTGGCAGTGCTACATTTTCTGGCCAATCAGAAGCAAGACTTCATTCAAACGTCACCTTGTTTTGTCACCCAAAGAATATCACACTGAAACAATTTGTCCATGAAAGACGACGAGGCAATTACCGCTAATTGCCGTGCTCGTTCTAGCAAGGACAGCTTTATGTGTCTCCTGTTTTGCTGTAATATTGATGTCATCTTCCTGTTATTACTTTAAACACAGCTCAATTTACACCTGCGGTAATTAAACCCTGTGCGTTTCTAAGCGGCTTATCAATCGTGCGGCATCTGCAACCGCCGCTGCCTTTTCTGTACTTCTTAATTAAAGGCGCCAGATGTCTCATGGATTTCTTATTCAGCATCTTCACAGATCAATCTCCAAAGTCACTGAATCCACATTTGCTATCTTTAACTGTTCTCTCTCTCTCTCTCTCTCTCTCTCTCTCTCTCTCTCTCACTCTGTTTGTTCTTGATATGAGACATGTTAATTTTATTTTTATTCTTTCGCAGTGTCAAGGCTATGCTGTTAAAACGATCCGATCTGACAGAGCAGAACTCTAAAGGTACTCCGAACTGCGGTTTTTACGACTGCACCTTGGAAAGCCGCATGCTTGCCACGTCCCAAGCAGCGCATCAGAAATCAATATACCAAGAAGAACAGATGGAAGCAAGACGACGTGTATGGAATTCCTGATATATACATATCTATACAGAGCTCTGTTGCTGTGAAATCCAATCAAGACATTAGCGTATTAGCGCTACACCTGGCTGTTTTTTCTTATTGTTATTGTTTCCATGTGCATAAGGTCATACGCCGTTCCTTAGATTTACATAGGGCATTATTTGCTTTGCACATGTGTGTGAGTGTGTGCGTGTGTGTGTGTCCTCAATTGGCAAAGGAGTGTTTGAGCAAATGCAAAAACAAAATGGCCTCCTGTCTTTCCTGCCTTACTGCTAGCACCTGCCGCTGTTTACGGCTTCTGTTTACTCGTCAAACTTTACGTCTCCTTCAGAACTCGCAACCCCAAGCCCTACACATGTATGTGGAATAACGATAAAGGCTGTTATTTCCTTTTTTTCCCTCTGCTTGAAAATAAAACACAATGGAGAACTCTATTTTTAATTTATCATTAGCTGGCACATCATGCTTTTTTTTTATCCATATGTAGCAACATTTAATTTTGGGAAGCACTGTGAGACAAGTTAGCCCGTTTTTGCTTACTGGAACATCCTCAGTGTTTCCCTGACCGTTACAAACTGCTGATACTGGAGACTCCTTCCATAAATGTTACATAAACATCTCTTAAAAGAGAATGTTATTAAACTAGAAATAATAGTGGTATATTACAAATAATGTGTTTATTAATAGCCTTAGGTCATGAGCATCGCTGTTAGTATAGAAATGTTAACAATACCACCTTGTGTCCAGTCAGATTTAAGAATCCAACATTGTTGGATTTAAATTTCAGGGAAAGAAGTGTCTTCTTTTAAAAATACAAGCAAAAACATCTAAGAGGTCAACTGTGCTTGAGGTCACGGTGAGGTGCTGAAACAGTGTTTCGTAATATGTTTTGCGGTGACTCGTTTTTCGCCTGAGATCATCTCCGTCTTCCTTTTTTTCCGATTCCTCCCCTGCTCTGCTCACAGTGTTAAGTAGAGTCGAGTCGTGACAGCTGCTGAGGTGCTGTGAGACAGCCTCGCGATGTCTTCCCCATGCTAATGACTCTGCTTGGGGTTTTTTTTTCGCAGCATTGTGGGACACCCTAGACCATTAAAGATCCACTATAGCGTCAAACATCTGAAGGCAGCTTTTACTGAAGCGGCCTAGCTAGCGCGGGGTTGTTATTTACATTCTACATAGACTTTAAAGAGAGAAGGAATTAGCAAGGAGAACATAGGCTAGTCGCAAACCCCTCGGGGTGCCGGTATGGTCTGAATCGACATCATTTCGGGATTCTTGTGAGGAGGAATCTCACATGAAGAAATACTTTAGTCTGAATGTAAGCAACGCCTGGGCTAGTCTACATATTGAGCTCATAAGCCCTCGAATGTTATTAGCAGCATTGTGCTTTTGTTGTGAAATACCATACATTCAAAATCCTCATGACACCGTGACAGTTCTGAGCTGTCTGGGGAGAAATTAGCAAGATGAAAAGTAAAGAAAATAACATTTTACCCTAGCATAACCTTGTGAATGAATATCCAGTTCAGTCCTCTCGCCTTAATTACAACAGAACGAGGCAAAGACCATCAGAGACTCTTTGTTGATAGTGATTAGGAGTGCCTCACTGCGGATTGATTTCTCCTTTGCCGAGGGAGCCGAACACGAGCGCTGACAAAACAAGCTAGCGCTTGATTAGCCCAGTTTTGAATCCACTGATATGCTCTTGAGAGAAGGCTGAGCTGTAAAGGTTTTCACAATGCCAACACTTGAGTAAACGATCGGCGAGACTCAAGGTCTGAAGTGATCATAAAATCTCTAGGTCCAGTTACATAAAACTCCTTGATTTGAAAGGTCTGAATAAACAACTAGCATGACTGCATGGCGATAACAATTCCCTTGAAATGCTTTCCTTTAGTAATAATTTCACAGCTACGAACCAGAGAGGCACTCATAGATTGCAAGGTATCTTTGCCCGCAGCATGGATAATACAGTGTATATAGGCCCTATGGGTACTGATTATATTTATCCATGTACACGTCTTATGATATGTTCTATGATATGACCATGACCATGACCAGGCTAGTAAAAAAACCTCTCTGGCTTAAACGTTTTATAAAATGGCTAGACTTTGACCTTTAAAAGTCACTCACAGACAAAGGTAATAGTCTCATTTGAAGGTGCATATACGATTTCCTATGACTGTCACATAGTAACGGCATGTCTATAGGCACTTGCTTTGAAATTATGAGCACTGCATCTCCAAAAATTTGTGACCTTGCTCTGACCTTGACCTTTGACCTAAACATTTCAAAATCACATCATCTTTGGGACTCAGGAAGCATAGTGTCCCCACCAAGTTTGGTGAAAATCCATGCTCGGGTGTGGTCAGGATATTAGATAACAAGACTGCTACTGCCATGGTCCAATGGGGTACCCTTGGCAAAATCGTTAAAGCTTCACCATTGGCTTTGCCGCAGAAAGGTTTACTATGGTGGTTTATGTTTATATTTAGGTGGTTTCTTACATTCGTTGGCTCTGCTATAGCATTTTTGGTGTATTTGGATCAGTCAAGTGAAATACTTTTTGTGCATACAGACCCCGGAGAGCCACTTGATGACCCCTGATCTCCAACAGTTCTTTGGTGTACTTGTCAAGAAGTAAAAGTAAAAGGCAGTCCTATCAAAATCCATCCTGTAGATAAGAACTAGCTGCTTTTTTGAGGTTTGTTGGGGTGTTTTTTTAGGAAAGGTTCTTAACCCCCCTTCTGAGCAGTCGCTCAATGTGTAAACCTCTCCATCATGTTCTTTGTTCCTTCATCCGATCCACCTACACAACTCCAGACTGCTGAGCAGATCCTTTCAATGCGCCCTGCCTGCATTCATCCCCCTTTCCAGCACTCCTCCACTCCTCAATTTTTTCAGAGCTTCCATCACACAGTCGGGAGCAGCATGCTCTTTGCACGAGTTATTAAACTGTAGGTAATGTACACAAAGGTCTTCATAACGAGAAATGGGAGGGGTCAGATTTACAATGATGCTGGTACATCCCTCGGGGGTTGATTGGGTGCTCTGTGTGGACAATACAGATGTGTGGGCAGATGCCATCTGGGGTTCGAAGGACAAAACCGGGTGTTGGGGCGCCACATTGGGGAATTCAATCAGGTGACCTGAGAATCCAGAAGGAGAATGGAAAATAGTCTGAGTGTAATCAATCAAAAAGAACGGTGACACAAATGACCAAAGACAACGGGCACGAGGTGAAAGCGGTGCCCCCCGCCCACTAGTGCTGGCAATCAATATGGACCCAACCTGATTGGTGAAGGCGAAGCACTGCCTCCTTGGGGCTAATTGGGCCTTTATGGTTGCGCAGCGTCTCGTGCAGATTGGTAAAATAAAAACGGCATTCTCCTCAACCGTTTGAGTGACAATCGATGTCGGGCGCCCATCTCTGAACGCCAGATGCTCCTCCCGGCTTCATTATGCCTGCCGAAATGGTTTCGACGGAGCAACGCTGGCGCCACAAAGCACCACGAATGCGGCCCTTGGAGACCGAAGTCCAAACGTCAGCTGCTCCTCAGGCTACAGCCATTATACGAAAAAGATCCCAACGGGCCCCAAAATTGACAACAATTCATCCGCTGTTTGGGCCAATAGGCTGCCAGGAAGTACCCCCTGCACTCACACAAAAAGTAGCATGCTAAAAGTGTGAGAGAACCGCAAGCTGGTGTTTACGTAACACTTATTTTAAATAGTATACCAGTTAGCTTAAAGGGACACGGCACGTTATTTGTCCAAAGCTTTGTCCATGCTAGCTATAATATTTTGCTAGCACAACCAGCTAGCTTGATGAACAAAGCTAACTGTTGAATTTGTCCACAGAACGTGTCTCTTCAACACAGTATCTCGACGTGTTTTCCCCTCATATACTATTGACAACATTCCTTTAGTAAAGCGTAATGATGCCATGCTGTAAGTTATTTCGGAATGTAATTTGTTTTTATTCAGAAATACAAATCAATGTTGAATTCTCACATCTGATTGGTTAAAAGTTTTATATATAAACAGCAGCAACTGTATAGCAGTAGAGTAGCCTTGTGCTTGTTGCAATATGTTATCATTTCTATAGCAACAACAGTTTTTATAGTAACAACTTATACACTCGGACACTATGTAATCTAGGACTAATAATAGACTGGTTAATAAAACAATTGTTAATTAACCCTTTCATATCAACTCAAATTAACTTAAATAGTCAATCAAGGTGCTTTATATATATATATATATATATATATATATATTAGGAAAATACACAATAGGACTTCACCTCCAAATTACTAGAATGCATTACTGGAAATCAACATAAACAACTGCATATCTCTGGACTGTTCTTTGTGCTGAATCTTTTCTAGTAAAATAAAAAATAAATATATAATAGTAAACTTCTGCCCGACTCCACGGAACATATTTGATTATTAAAACCATGTGTTTTCTTCTTCTTCTTCTTCTTTCTTTTTTTACATTCTTGCATCTTGCATCAGTCCCATAATGTAGAAATTTTGCACATTCAGAAATGATATCTTTTATACTTACTTATATTATAAAGTGTTATTCAAAATAAGATTTAGTTTTATATCTGATTATATTTAATCATATATTTTAATGTCTTATTACAGTGGAAGAGTTATTATTAAGATTTAGGCATGAACATTAATAGAAGGAGTCTCTGATGTCAGGAGGTTGTAGATGAGTTTTCCAGTTTCTTTCCATTTTCTTGGTATGTCTAGCATCGAGAGAGAGAGAGAGAGAGAGAGAGATAGAGAGAGAGAGAGAGAGAGATCATGATGTTCATTATTAAACTTTCTTTGATGTGATCAACCTGTGATTGAAAAGGAATTAGACTCTGTAGGTATGATGCTATTGGGACCATCTTGCTATTGATTGATTAACCTGTCCTGTCCTGCACTTTCTTTCTTTCTTTCTTTCTTTCTTGTTTGCTTTTTTGCTTCCTAAGCATGCTTGCTTTCTTTCTTTCTTTCTTTTTTCCTTCTTTCTTTCCTTCTTTCTTTCTGTCTTTCTTTCTTTCCTTCTTTCTTTTTGTCTTTCCTTTTTTCCTTCTTTCTTTCCTTCTTTTTTTCTCTTTCTTTCTTTCCTTCTTTCTTTCCTTCCTTGTTTCTTTCTTTCTTTTTCTTTCTTTCCTTCTTTCTTTCTTTCTTGTTTGCTTCCTAAGCATGCTTATTTTTTTCTCTCTCTCATTTCTTTCTTGTTTGCTTTTTTGCTTCCTAAGCATGCTTAGTTTTTTCTCTCTCTCCTTTCTTTCTTTCTTTCTTTCTTTCTTTCTTGTTTGCTTTTTTGCTTCCTAAGCATGCTTATTTTTTTCTCTCTCTCCTTTCTTTCTTGTTTGCTTTTTTGCTTCCTAAGCATGCTTAGTTTTTTCTCTCTCTCCTTTCTTTCTTTCTTTCTTGTTTGCTTTTTTGCTTCCTAAGCATGCTTAGTTTTTTCTCTCTCTCCTTTCTTCCTTTCTTTCTTGTTTGCTTTTTTGCTTCCTAAGCATGCTTAGTTTTTCTCTCTCTCTCCTTTCTTCCTTTCTTTCTTGTTTGCTTTTTTGCTTCCTAAGCATGCTTAGTTTTTTCTCTCTCA
>JBCNYH010000011.1:20775758-20787607 GCA_039654325.1 Tandanus tandanus | reverse complement strand
GAAAAGAGAGGGGGGGGGTTTTTTTTTTTTCCCCCCCCCCCCCCCCCCCCCCCCCAGCACCCCCACCCCGATCACATTCGATGTAGCGGCTGATTGGCCCCCGGGCAGACAATGATGGATGGGTTGTGCTGTAGAGATAGAAGACAGGGAAAGGTGCAGAGGTGTTAATCCGGCTCCCTGGGGCGCCGTCACTTTTGTACGATTAAAAGGAGACAGTTGGACAGGGAAGAAAGCGAGATTAATAGAGAAGTGCTCGTCTTGTGGAGGGATTCCCATGTAAAAAGGAAAGCTGAAGAGTGAGCAGGTTCTTAGTGAGGTGTCTTATACACCGTATCCAAAGTGAAGGATGACATCAGTCCTTGGGTCGTTTTAATTTTTAGATATTGTTGTTTATAATTTAATAAACTAATGTTAGCATTTAGGTCAGGTGGCACGATGACGTAGTGGTTAGAATGTCTTCCTCACAGCAAGAAGGTCCTGGGTTTGAGTCTAGGGCTCGCCAAGGGAGTTTGTGTATGGAGTCTGCAAGTTCTTCCTGTGCTTGTGTGGGATTCTTCTGGGTACTCTGGTTTCCTCCTACAGTCCAAAGACATGCACATTAGGCTGATTGGCTGTTTCAAATTGCCCCTAGGTGTGAGTTTGAATGGTTGTGTGTGTGTATTGACCCATTGATGGTCCGGTGAGCTGTTCAGGCGGTACTCAGCCATCGCCCAGAGTTGGCTGTGATAGGCTCCAGCCTCCCTGTGACCCTAATAGTAGGATTACTCAGTTTGGCAAATGAGTCAGTGAGATGCGCATCAGTATTGACAAGGATAGAAAGGACGTTACAAAAATGGTTTAAAGAGTGACCGAAGAATATAACAGGATTCAGTAAAATGCTGGTAAACCCTTTAATAGACTATTTATTTATGGTTTTCGGAACGCTGATTAGCTCAAATCAACAAAATGGCGACTAACTGGTGAAGAGTAAACCCTCCAATAATGCAGCTCAGCCACTTCACCACCTCACTGCCACCTTAGCGCAACCTTTTGGCCAGTTTCTCTTGGGGATCAACAGGAAGTGGTCATCTGACCCTCCAAATGGCCCACCATATGGTGCTTTTTCATGTGCAGACTTTAATTAGGGATGTGTAGGGGTTGTAGAAAAATGTTTAAATTCCTTTTCAAATTACTTTTACTACGTAAAGCTGCTTTGCGGCAGTGTCACTTGTAAAAAGCGCTATACAAATAAAACTGAATTGAGTTGATTTGAAGTGGAATGACAGAAGTACATTTCCCAGAATGCAAGTTTTCTGCACATTCCTACTCACCTGATGTGCGTTTATTTGCTTGATGATTTCAGCCAATGTAACTGGTGACACTATCCTTCTGGAAAGCTCTACCTGGAATGGGAATGCCTCACCGCTGGTGTATTACATACAGTAAATGCCAATGTTGGCTGATGATGTAACGAGCGGTGTCCCATTTGTTAGGTTCATTCTTAAACTAGGGGATTGGCCAAGGGGACGGGGAATCAGGATTGCTTTTCCGATAGGGTGCCATTTCTTTTGGCTTGAAAAAATGAGGCCCATGGTGTATCTTTTTGTGAAAGGAAGGAGGAAAAAAAAAAAAGCAAACATGAATAAGATGAAAGGGTTCTGTTGCATTCTCATTCAGTGTGAGCATGAGTGTGTGTGCGAGCATGGCAAGTGTGTTATGACGAATGACACAGCACATTCCTGCACTATCGCTTCCTCTGTTAATTAGAGTGTCATAAAACCACGGCGTTCTCGCTCGATTGAAACACATTCCTTAGCTACAGCCTCCTGCCCCTTCTATAAAACTGACCTGGCAACCACATAAACACACATCCACATACACACATTTATGATACATGAAGGAGAATTGCAGACGTATTGCATTACTGTAGGGTCCAAAAGTCTGAGTTTTTTTACACTGTCGGAAAATTTCTCCTATGAAGTTATAATAAAATATCATATAATATCCTGTTCTGCTAATAAAGCCGAATCAATGCAGAATAATTTATTCTAATCTGTCTTTTCTTTCTTTCCAGCCTGTAAGATCAGCTACTACAGAGCTTTAGCCAGTGACGCCGGCTGCTCCAAATGTCCTCCTCACAGCTATTCGGTGCGCGAAGGCTCCACGTCATGTGCCTGTGACAAAGGATACTTCAGATCCGAGACGGACCCGGCGTCCATGCCCTGTACCCGTATGTATACCATTAATATCCTCTAACAGCATTACGCAAGGATTAAATGACTGCGTCTGTGTCAGTCACGACACACTGTTTGTTCTATGGATTGTTCTAGAATTAATTATTTAAAAACGGATTTTTAAAGAAATCCTTGTAGGAATATTATCTTTTGTATTATACCCCTGTAATCGCAAACCAAATATGATTTACTGCTTCGCCAACGTGCACAAATACAGACTGAATAAGCTTGGAGTGATACTAGCTGGAAGGGTGGAACGGTGGCGTAGCGGGTAGCACGTCCACCTTACAGCAAGTAGGTCCTGGGTTCGAGTCCCAGGCATGACTCGGGTATTTCTGTGAGTTGTTTGCACATTGTGGGTTTCCTCCAGGTACTCCGGTTTCCTCCTTCAGTACAAACCCATGCATATTCGGCTAATTGGCTCCAAATCGCTCCTATGTGAGTGTGAATGGTTGTGCTGTAATATGGACTGGAGAGCTGTTCAGGGTGTACCTTGCCTTCACCCTGAGTCGGTTAAGATAGGCTCCGGCCTCCCTGCGACCCTGGCGCATGAATGAAAGCATGAATATTAGCTTGAAATGCTAACTTTTTAAGGGAAATGTTGCTGATAAAATGCACCAGGTTGTTTTTTTATTCCTTACCCAATACATATTACATAAAATCACGATTCTTTTAGTCTCCATTGTAGCTAATTAGCTAATTAACCTAGGCATAGTTAATTAGCTGTGTCATTATCATTATCAATGCTAGCCATGAACATATGTGCATTGTATTAGCAAAAGATGCATTAAAACAACAACAACAACAAAAAAAATCAAATAGTCTCTGGTTGCGGACTCGCACTTTTGAACCCTGCACTTGTTTCGAGTGCGAAAGCTGTCGATAGCCTACTGCTCATTTCCCACACACACTCAAACACCTGGCAGTCAACTTCAGAATCGCATGACCCTTGTGAAACAGCGCGTCTACATTAGAAACAAGATGCGAGTTAAGTGTGAGTGAGTAATCAAGTTTGTATGTGTAGGAAATATTGTATCATAATAATACCTACCTTAGCGTCTGAGGTGTATTAGATACTAGAATTCCTGGGGCTCGCTTACTGCGGCTTAATAACGCACAAACACACACACACACACACACACACACACACACACACACACTCGTACATGATAAACAGAAGCTGAACAGCCGTAGTGTGTCGAAATATGCCATAATCTCTTGAGGAGAGACAGATGTTATCGTTGTTTGAGCGCAAACAAACAAATGAAAACATATAAAAAAGCTAATCACGCATTTTAAATCCTATACTTATTCCGTTCACTTGCGTTTTCCGTCTGGGTTTGACTTAAATTACAGATAAATGGTGAGTCATAGGGAGAAAAGGAGAGAGATTGATTAAAAAAAAAAAGAAGTGACCCTGTTATGGTAAACCTTTCTTACACCGTATTGGATTGAAATGTAGCTTAATCAGCTGCTGTCAATCACCATTAAGGCATTTGATTCAAACTTAGCCTGGCCAGCGGCTAATAATAAAAGCGAAATTGCGTTTTGAGAAACCAGAAATCACAGAGTATCCTCAGTGTATATTAGGAATACAAATATATAGATGTACGTGTGTACCAATCCTGAACGAACAAAACAAAAACATCCAGCTTGAAACTGAAAATTGAAGCCATTTATAAAACAGGTAACAGCCTATCAACATTTAGGTGGCTATTAAAATTCTATGAAAGTCTTTATCACTAATATTTGTTATCGATGACTTGACTTCACCTGGATATCAACCTTACTTTTCCACAAAAAAAACTTAACAGTTTAACTCTAGTGCTAGCTAACAGCTAGAAAACTATACAGTCATTTAAATAGTCCGCCCCCTCGTACGAATGAGCTCACAGACGCCCATGATTGGCTGGTGATTACTGTGAGTGACACGAAGTCAGCGTATGCCATCCCTCCCTCCCATGAGAGTTCGGCCAATTAGCTCCCATGCACTCCCGGTTACAGATGGCTGTGGCATCAACCCGGATTCGAACTTGTGGTCTCCGGGTTGATAGTCACGCACCTTGTCGATACGCCACTCGGGATCCGTAGCCGAAAACTTTTGAACTGTGGGCTTTAATTTAAATTGAAATTATTTTGCTACTTTAAATGCATTTAAAACTTCACAATGGTGCAGCCATATATTCCGACAGCCCTTACCCTAACCCAACTTAACTGAGGAGGGTACCCAACTGATTTAAGCAAGGTGTCCCTCTTATATGAGTAGGGCTGTCGGACCAGTGGGCTGTCGGAACATAGAGCCGTCCTCGGGTCACAATTAGCTAACCGCTTGCAAACTAGCTCCTGTGAGTCGCACTGGAATTTGAGTGTCTGATTCTTGATTTACATAAAACATAAAACAAAATATAAATTGCTAACAGAATGAGTGCTTTGGTAAAAAGTTTGTTTGCAAAGCCGGAGCAGTGTTTCCTGTAAGCTTAGCTAGCATGTCTTAGCATCCGCAGGGTGTTTGAGGAAAAGTTTTTTTCATGCTGTGACCAAAAAAACAACAAAAAACAAACAAACAAAAAAAGCCGCATTTGCCCTTTCCAAAATATCTGTTTGTGGACATTTTGTCGAGTTTTGGCTGGGGTTCACAGTGTGTTTCATGCCTGTGACATTTGTTTGTGCGAGAGCTTCATTTCAACAGTGTGGGTGTGCGTGCATGTGTGTGGTCTAAACAGGGCTCAAACGCACGCAAGGGCAAAGCAATTAGTATTAATAAGATTCCTATCAACCACCCACTCAGTTATAGAGATGATCATCTCATGATCTCTCACACACACACACACACACACACACACAGAGCAAACAGAGGGGAATGCCTGCGGCGACGGTTTGTCATAAACGTAATTATGCCTAAATTCAGCAGTGCCCGTTTTGTGAAACACACACATGCAATAAAAGGGCATGGGACTATGTGGGTTGGCGTGTTCATTTCTTCCTCTCTCTTATTTTCCCAGCGCTCAATAAACACTGACCTACATGTGCAAATATGAAATGACTCTGATCGCCATTGACAGATTCACATGATTCTAGATCGTTTAAAGTGATAACAGGATATTTCATGTAATAGTGGAACGTGTCCTAATCTAATTTGGCATTTTATAATGAACTGAATCCTCGCCTTGGGTTACATAATAGAGGCAAAACAAAAAAACTCTAAACGACGCACATTAGATATCATAAAGTTACTGATCCCCTGCATGCTTTGCATCCTTTAGTGCCGTTTTAGCGACTCGTAATGAGCCTATAACTCCGACAAGGAAGCAGACGCAGATTTCTGTAGCACGCTTCATTTCTCTCCAGAGCGAATTTCCTGCCATATTCAAATGACCTGCTTACTTTGCTTCCCCAGAGCCACCGACCGCCCCGCAGCATCTCATCTCCAACGTCAACGAGACGTCGGTGAACCTGGAGTGGTCGGCGCCAGCATTTTCAGGCGGAAGGCAGGATCTTACTTATAACGTGGTGTGTAAACGGTGCGGGCCAGATGGTCAGCGGTGTGAGCCATGTGGGGTCGGCGTCCATTACACGCCACAGCAGCTTAGCTTACGGGCCACACGTGTCTCAATCAGTGAGCTGCAGGCACATACGAATTACACCTTCCAGGTGTGGGCCGTCAATGGTGTGTCGCCACAGAGCCCAGGGCCTGATCAGGCTGCCTCGGTCATTGTTACCACCAACCAGGCCGGTGAGTCACACAAATCCACCATTTTACTTGATTGCTTTAGGAAATGTCATGATACTGCGTATTAGCATACCGTTATAATTTCTATAGTAGCATTTAACATGCATTTTCTATATAATCTATGAAAACGAATAAAAAAAAGTTATAGAAACGATGTTGGAAGGAGTCTCCAGTGTCAGCAGTTCTCATGCAAAGGAAGGAGTATTTATAGCTACCTTAGCGTAAACGTCAATTTGCGCGAAATGTAACTATAAACGGTTAAAAAAATTGTCGTTCTTGAAAACTGTAAAATTAAATTTTTTCAAAGACATTGCCACCATCATCAAGAGAAAGAATGCACTTTTTGCGAAATTTGTGCAGTTTATTATTAATTGATTTGATTGAATTCTTACGTAGACAACGCTTACTCTATTGTAATTGTTTTACTTTTGTTTATGTTTAGCATCTATGTCTGTAATCAAATAGCCAAGCTACCCTACTATTCATGAAGTAACATACCTAGGGGTCGCCAGATAACTACAGCAGCTAGCGCAATTTAATATTTAATAGCTAGAAGGTCAACGTGTGCATGCTTAAATACAGTATAAAGAATGTTTTAAACGTCCTCACACATCATATAAGGAAAAGTGTGATATGTCTGGATACACAGATGTATGACATCACGGAATGCCACTACAATGTTCTCATTTGATTAGGTGCGAGGTTGATGCGTAGCATGCGTAGCACAAACAGCTACCCAAATATGGAAAAGCAAAGGTCTGCATTATGGGTCTTTTTGGAGCGACGAACAAATTTCTCGTCACAGCTTGCCATGTGAGCGTCAAAAGCAATTACTCTGACAATAAACTGAGTGTGTGTGTGTGTGTGTGTGTGTGTGTGTGTGTGTGTGTGTGTGTGTGTGTGTGTGTGTTCGGATCTGGGCGCATTAGCATTCCTGCATTTCCAAGCATGTGCATGGGATACCTAGTTTGTTAGTGTTGAGCTCTAAATTTTTACAAGGTGTTTAATTACAGGATCGTGAAGCCATGGTGTATGTTTGTGTCAGATTAACGGCCGACACACCTGTCCATGTGTGCATCCGGTCTCGCGCTAGCATTTACAAGCACGCACAAGTGGAATTTTTTTATGAGCTTCGCTTCCAAATCAGCTTCCCGTCCTCTCTGCGTAGCCATTCAGACAAAAAAGCCTCAGTAAGCCTCGGCTTGATCTTGTGTGCTCTCTGGAATGTGGATTTAAAGTTGTATAGATTACAGCAGACCTGCTTCCAATAATAAAGTCTGGCTATGAAAGAAAACAAAAAAGCTCGCAGGTCGCCGCCTTTATCTCCGAGAAAACCGAGCCGTCTTGCTGTTCTAACGGCCGCCTTGGCGAAAGCCGCCCTTGTACAGGGAACACGAAACCCTCATCGATCAGCTGCTGCTGTTAAACGACTCTCCAAAAAACATTTTTCCCCATTCTTGTCTCGGGATGACATTGTAAACATATCTCGGTCGGTGAAATGGGTTATAGCTTCAAATGTTTTGTCTTTTAAACATAGTTCCAATCTACCGGAATGTAGCATTTTCTTCAGAATGCCACCCAATCTAGCAGGTCATAATGTTACCTTGGTGACATTTTTTCCCCCATTGTCAAAACCCTTCAGCCCAAAATTTGCCAGAATCTCAAGCTTCTTAAGATCACAAAATTACAATAAAGTTTATTTTCATCCCAGTTCTTTAAAAGGAAACAACCTGAAAATTCTTTGGTTAGCGCTCCTAGCGTTCTTGTCTTTCTTCCCTCCTGTGTTGTTTTACACTTTCTTATTCTTTTCATCTTCTCCAGCTCCCTCTCCAGTTACGTCCATCCAGGCCAAGGACATCACCCGGCACGGCGTGTCGCTGGCATGGCAGCAGCCTGAGAGGCCTAACGGTGTCATTCTGGAGTATGAGGTCAAGTACTATGAGAAGGTGAGTAGGGTGGCATGGGAACCAAAACCTGGGATCATAACCCATCATCACCACCTTCATTTTGATAGTAGTGGGGCAAGAACGACACAATCAGGGACCGGTCTGGGATGTATAGCTGAATAAAAAATTCCATGAGCACCATCATTGAGGCGAACGTTACACTCCACAGTTAGGAACCAAGCGCTAGAGGAGCTCGAGGAACAATCTTACTGGATTTGCTTGCTTTGGAAGTACCAGTGTGGCTTGAATCCTGAAGAAAGCTAAATTCTGGTTACACCCATGGGAGGCAGCGCAAACAATGGACTTTTTTTGTTCTTACAAAAAATGTGGTTTGTGGTTTTCTCTGGAGAAGTCTTCTCCTTTTTTTTTATTATTTTTTTTTTTTTTATATCAGACCTGCATAGAATCCCAATCTGTGTGCTGTCTGTTCAGCAGACAAAGCTTGATGACGTGGGTTTGTTCTGGTGGATATGGTAGACAAGATCCTACATGTAGACAATTTCGGTGAAGTCAATTGAAAACTCGACTGTTGCTTGAAGAAAGGCGTCATGGCACCTACACGAAGATCTTGGACAAATCATATCTCTAACAAGATGTCAGGTGGTTCTCTATAGCCACACTTTCGGCTTTGGCGAAAAATGGGGCAAGTCTTCCGTAGTAACTAATTTTCTGGCCGACTCCTTCTCTGGGAACCAAGTACAGTAAGGAGAGTTTGCTGTCCTCCAGTGGACACAAACCTTGATGGGGAGGAGCTAAGAACTGCAATGATTGACACAAAGTATTGGCAGTCCACCCTTGTTATGGTTTCACTTATACCTCAAGGCATTTGATTATTCAAGTCAAGGTAAGGCGAATGAAAACGGAAGAAGGTTAATGTCACCTCGCAACTTTGGCTTTAAAAGACTTTAAGCTCCGCCCACTCAGGAATCACGCCGGAATTCATCCCTGAATTTTTATTTTTATGTATAATAGAGCAGCACGGTAGCATAGTGCTTAGAACACAAAAAGATCATGGGTTCAAGTCCCAGGCGAGGGCGTTTCTGTGTGGAGTTTGCATATTCTCCCTGTGCTTCCGTGGGTTTCCTCTGGGTACTCTGGTTTCCTCCACAGTCCAAGGACATACACATTAGGCTTTTAGTATTAGTGTTAGCCATTTTTCGAGTAGTTTCGGACATTTGTTTATTTGTTTGTTTGTTTCTTTGGTGCACTCAGGATCAGAACGAGCGCAGCTATCGCATCATGAAGACGGCGTCCCGCAGCGCCGATATCAAAGGCCTGAGTCCTCTCACTTCTTACGTCTTTCACGTCCGAGCTCGTACCGCAGCCGGCTACGGAGACTTCAGCGCTCCTTTCGAATTCATGACCAACTCAGGTGAGTACACGCCACCACTCATTTTTTTTTTAAATCTTTCTTACAGACGAAGATATCAAAATAATGGGCTTTTCTGAAAGGACAAATTATAATTATGGTCTGCTTTTTGAACAGACAGGGCGTTGTTGTTAGCTCAAGGCTTTTCTAAAAGGACAAAGAAAATGCCTGAGAGCGTAAAAATAGCAATAAATAAAAAATCATCGACAAAATGGTGTTTGTTTGTTTGTTAGACATATCAGTGTGCTAATCGCTAAAGCTTCCAGATCTCGCGCATTGATCATTAACAGATTGTTTTATTGATTTTTTTTTATCCACCCCTCCCCCTTCGCCCATCCCACAACACCAGTCCCTTCTCCTATTATCGGCGATGGAGCGAACTCCACGGTTCTCCTGGTGTCCGTGATCGGCAGCGTGGTCCTGCTGCTCATCTTCATCGCCGTCTTCGTCATCGGCCGCAGGTCTGTAAATAACCCTGTCGCTCTGTCTTTCCTTGGTTTGTTATTCCCACCAGGTCACCTTTCTGTCGTCTCTGTCTGTCACAATGTGTCTCTTCACCGCTGTTACTGACAGAACTCCCACGGGCGAAATGTCACTGGAGCTGCATCCTAAACACATTCCCCTCTTGCTTGTCAAACGCATCTCTGTTTGCGTAGGTGTCTTAGATTCCGCACCAGAAGCCACCTTTAACCCTTACATACATGGACGCCCTGCTTTCTTGACTAAAAGCTTGCGGATAATCATCTGTGTCCCAAATTCCAATCACATCGATCTCTAATGACTGGGCTCTTTGTTTTCGGGAATAATAATAATGATTATAATAATAACGCTTCTGAGTCGAGTATCTTTCCCTTTTTCACTTTTTCCTTTGCGAAGATTGACATGACGGTCTGAAAAGCCTGAGCAACACTGTATTCTTCAGTTGTTGCCTAGCAACCAGTACCTTATACAGTATTACCTTTATTAGTATAATTACTGTTTCAGGAAATAAGATGCGTCGTGACCTACGTATACCGTATTATTATTATTAAACAAGGAATGACACACTCTGGGGTTGTGCTGCTCTAGAAAATTAATCGATGGCCAAGCGTTGCGGTGTGACGCGGCCGGACGCGAATTAGCACCATGAAGTTTTCCTTGAAGATTGTTTTCCTTGAACAGGAAGTTCTGAAGTGCCCAGCGAGTACTTTAAATTAATTAAAGAATGGCATACTTCTTGGACTGTTCACACACACACACACACACACACACACACACACACACACACACACACACACACACACACACACACACACAGACCCATTAGGTTGATTCACACACTGATTCACTCACCTACTCATTCACTCACTCATTCACACTCAATCACTCACTCACTCATTCACTCACACACAGACATTCATTCATTCACTCCCTCACTCACTGACCCATTCACTCACATTTATGTTTTTTTCTGTTATGATTTAATACAGCAAAAAATTGAAGGCGGAAGGAGAAAATAATGTAGTCAGATGTAAACTGTTCTCCGCCTCTGGAACTCTGGATATGAATGTGTGTCAGTCATAAACCTGAATGTAATCAACACAATGTAATAAAAAGGTACATAAAATGAAACACATAAATTTGAGTTCACTGGATATTATAATAATGTTATTAAATACACAGAGAAAACCTTCATGATGTTTTAATACTGTTGGGGAAAAACAGTGTGTTATTACTGATAATGTATTCTGATCATGATTTTTATATATATATATATAAACTTTAAATCACTGTTAGGATTGGCATGCTAGGGACCTAAAGGCTACAGTAACCACTAAAGCAAACAAAGTGATTTATTTTCTATTCAATCATGTAACAGAGCCAACCATTGCTGACTTTCGTAAAGAGTATGCTGCAGTGCCATCAACGTGTTTCTGCCTTGCGATGGCCTGGCGAGCTGTCCAGGGTGTACTCTGCCCTCGCCCAGAGTTGGTTGGAATGGGCGCCAGCCTCTCAGCGACCCTAATTAGGATTAAGCGGTTCAGAAAATGAATGATGAATTTAACAGAGCCATAAAATAATTTAAATGTGGTTCTTTAATTCTTTAGTTCTTTAAATGTTTCCACACTGTAAAAAAAAAAATTTCTTAATAATTTCTAAAATAATAGTAATAATAATAAAATAATTTTTTATTTCATAATTATCATGTTTTGATTCTTTAAAAATATTTTTTTGCAAACCAGGTGTAGTTTAAACTGGAATCAAAGCAATACTGGAATGAAAGGATTGCTAGCTAGCTTAAGTTTTTAGCTTTAAATAGATATTAATTTTGTTGTTGTTGTAATGAGGATTGTGACTCGTTTAATGCACTTCATTAACTTCTAGAGAGGAAAAAGAAGCTTGCTACATCATGAATTTGTCCTTTTTGCTTTGTGGACTTCCAGAACATTTAATGTATCTATAAATGCACAAAAAGTATAATGTTGTTCTTAAATTTGGGGGGGGGGGGGGGGGGGGGGAAATCGTTTTTGACAACTTTTCTGTGTTTTGAAAAAAAACCCCCAAAAATCCCCCTCCAAAAACTTTGTCTCTTTCCCTTTAAAAACAAAAAC
>JBCNYH010000011.1:20713252-20728112 GCA_039654325.1 Tandanus tandanus | reverse complement strand
TCGGCTGAGATGGGCGCCAGCCTCCCCGCGACCCTAATTAGGATTAAGCGGTTCAGAAAATGAATGAATGAATGAGAAAGTGAATGAAAGACAATTGCATTGATTTATGCAAATTCAACCAATCCTTGTGCATTCTGAACAACCTTAGACCTTGAAAATTTGGCTAATCATTCTGTAATATGAATCATAGATATGTAAACATTGAGCCATACATTCCGATAAATCACTTCCTTGTTTATGCCTTTGAAAACATCACTCGCTCACTCACTCACTCATTTGCTAAACTGCTTACTCCTACCAGGGCTGCAGGGGAGCTGGTGCCTATCTCAGCCGACATTAGGTGAAGGTGGGGTACACCCTGAGCTCGCCAGACCATCGCAGAGCAACACACACCCAACCACTCACACCTAGGGTCAATTTGGAACAGCCAATTAGCCTATTTTTTTTTCTTTTTCTTTTCTATACTGTATTAATCCCGCAAGGGAAATCATTGCCTCTGCATTTAACCCATCTGAAATGAGCACACACACACACGTAAACAGTGAGCATACACACACTTGGAGCAGTGGGCTGCCACACAAATTTGGGTGCCTGGAGAGCAGTTTGGGGTTAGGTGTCTTGCTCAAGGGCACTTCAGCCATGAAGGTGGAGGAAGGGAAGGTGCAGCTCACTCCCCCACCGCCACACATTTTTCCTGCTGGTTTGGGAATCGAACCAGTGACCTTTCCGTCCCAAAGCCGCTTCTCTAACCATTAGGCTACGGCTGCCCCCATGTGCATCTCTTTGGACTATGGGGGGAAACCGGAGTAACTGGAGGAAACCCACGAAAGCTGGGGGGGCCTGCAGACTCCACAGAAACGGCCAAACTCGGGAATCAAACCCAGGACCTTCATGCCTTGACGGAGACGTGCTTACTACTATGCCAGCGGGCCTGCAAAGATATTTGCAATTTTCATGAAATTTTATTATTACAAACATATAAAACCATTGCAATTGTTTTGAAAATCTGCCATTTTAGACTGCAACTATCACAAACTAAGTCCTGGAGGTACTGTAAAAAAAAAGATACTTTTTCACATCCCATCGCTGTTGCTATGGTGTACAAGCATCTCATGTCTAAAGTATGCTTTCCTTTGGCCTAGCTCTACCACCCCAAAGTATATGAAAGTGGGCTGGAAAGTTCATAGGCTGACCATTATGTAATCGTCGAATTTGACTAAATGTGGTTTATTTTTCAACATAGTCTCCCTTGCAGTCTAGACACTTCTTCCATCAGTGTTGTAGCACTTGGATCCCCTTGGTATAGAAGCTTAAAAAAAAAGCATAATTAGATTTCTTACAAATGAGGTAAGAACAGCTATGACTCCCCAAAGCCTTTGCCTTACCCCAACGTTACTCTTAACCATTTGCATATTTTCATACCTTGTACAGTTTTATGTGAGTATGAAATTGCTTGGTCATGTTTCTTGCCTGCAATCTGAATTTATTCGGACAAGCTTGGGGGCTGCGCTAAACGAGACGGAACTGCTCAGGATGAATAGCAAAGCTCGAACTGAAGCTGTTCTTCTCCTCCCTTCCTATTTTTTTCTTTCTTTCTCTGGGAAGGCATTGTCCCTTTTCCATCCCCAGATTAGTCCTAGCAAAAGAATCTGCTAATCTTCTGAGGCACTGATACATGGGGTGACAGTGGGGTGCCTTTTTAATGCAATCATCCGTACCCAAATGCGTGCTGACCAGCTAAATCAGAGCAAGAAGTGAGGGATTGAAGGGAAAAAGGATCCCCTCATCCACTTTGGAGGATACCATTCTCATTTAAATACCTCTCACGGATACCTTTAGGTGTTCCCACAGCAACCCCGGCCATGGGTGGATGCAAATAGTGAGAGCCTTTCGAACGTAAGGTTTAGATTTTTTTAGGAAGGTGGGGTCTTTTGAGATTTTGACAACTCAATGAGCTCATAGCAGGATTAGATTACCTATTTCTTGGCCTGCTATTGAGGATAAAAGGGTAGTCGAGGAGGTTTCGCAAGGTTAACCCTACTGTCACACATGGTTATTTCCTCAAGGACGGCCAAGGATATCTAACCACCCACTCAAAGGCCCATGTGGAAGCACGCATTTGCACTCTCTCGTGGATATGTATTCACAACTCACAGAAAGTCAGTCATCCATAACATATGAAAAGCTTACAGCGTCGACGGGAGTCTAAAAGTAGCGGTTTTATTAGCTCTTGACAATCCTTGGCACTTTCCACATATAAACGGATCGTTTCAAAGAATGGCATTTTGGTTCACTGAACCCAAACCTTTTCAAAAATGTCATCCAAGGTGAAGGAATTTTAGGGTTTGTTTTCTTTTCAGACAGAAAAAATTCATGTTCGTGAAATTACTGAAATCACAGCATCGACCTTCAAATACCAGTTGCATCATATGTTGGTGTGTTAGGAATGTGCTGGGAATGTGTTCATGGTGGCTGACCAGGTTGTTACTTTGGCTTGTAACATGTTTGGGGGTCCCTGGAAAACACCTTGCATTGTAATGTAATCTTCAGCAGTAATTGAACCTTAATTGTTGTAAGCATGCAGGCAGCACGGTGGCCTAGTGGTTAGCACATCCACCTCACAGCAAGAAGGTCCTGGGTTTGAATTTGGAGATTACATGCTCTCCCTGTGCATGTGTGGGTTTCCTCCTGGTACTCCGGTTTACTCCCACAGTGCAAAGACATGCACGTTAGGCTAATTGGCTGTTCCAAATTGGCCCCAGGTGTGAGTGTGAGTGGTTTTCTGTTTATATGTTGGCCCTGTGATGCACTGGAAAGCTGTTCAAGGTGTACCCCACCCTCCTCCACTGTCGGCTGAGATAGGCTCCAGCCTCCCCGTGACCCTAATAGGATTAGGCGTCTCAGCAAATGAGTGATACGTGAGAGATATTTAAGCCCCAGTATACAGTATTAGAAGCATCTGCCTTACAAGTCCTTGTAAATGAGCTGTTACTATAGCAACAGTAACATATTTGAGTGAATGCATTAATATAAACCTGTCAATTGTATTGCAGCTGGAACTAGTGTCAGAACTGGGGTTAGAGATGATGAAGGGTCTAATTCAAGAGCTTAGGAGTGCTGTGTTGTAGAAGAGCTTATGAGCCAATACGACTGTTTACCACATTTTTGCATATTTGTGTACATGAAGATATTTTCGAAAAAAATATCTCGGGGGCAGCACAGTGGCATAGTGGTTAGCATGACGGCCTCACAGCAAGAAGCTCCTGGGTTCGAAGTCCCGGGGTCAGCGAGGACATTTGTCTATGGAGCTTGCATGTTCCTTGAGTGGGTTTCCTCTGGGTACTCTAGTTTCCTCCGACAGTCCAAAGATATGCATATTAGGCTAAGTAGGCTAAATGCATTAATAATGTGTCTCGGATCAGCCGCGAACAGTGATTTTTTTGTAATGTTTTGTAGAAATAGCCCTCGCTGTTATTTCTGAACAAAATACCTAGGATACAAAAACACAAAAGCCCACATTTGCTCTTGTCTACATGGATGCACTGAATAGGTTTAAAATGCCCTGACAGCTGGATCCTCTTCATGTGAGAGGTCCTTAAGCAGATCCTAAATATGGGATTGTGACAGAGCTGAACCCTGGGGCTGCTCTTTCACATTTGCCCAGCTTGAGCCTCTTAGTCCACACACACAGATATCGAGAGAGAAAGACGGAGCGTTGGTAGACGCTAAATGAACCCATCAACTGGATTGAGCTTCCTCTGAGCTGCTGGATTACGACTTCATGAGCATCGCAGGGCACCCTTTATGCTCGAGCAGCCATTGCGGAAGGAACCTTGTAATTCTTGGAAGAACTTTGCCATTCGGTTGCTTCTGAACAATATGACACTTGAAATGAGCTTGAATGCACAAAGGAATGGAGCCAGATTAGGAAACTCAATCACCTGGAACATCCCTTCGTCCATCTGGGGTGGAGGGAACAGTGTGTGGGAGACTGTATCCTGTATCTTGCCAAAAGATAGCCTCTTCCTGACCAGGGATTGACAGATTGATGGCACTGAGGAGTCATTGACAGCGTGTGAGCGTGTGTGGCCTCAGGAGGTCACGGGTCACTGAAACAAGCTACCTGAGGAGATAAACCTGGCGGGCTACACTGCACTCGTCACAATACACCACTTTGACCTGTTCTGTGGCTGGGATGTGGACAATAGCACATTAAAAAAGGTCAAAGCAATAATCAAGCCTATCTTGGGTGCAAAAAGCCCTGCTTTGTGCAAGTACACAAAGGTAATTATGCTACCCGAGACCTTTGACCTCTTCGCAATGGATAAAGCTCTTTGTTTAATGTTGTGCCAATGAATCGGTTCGAAATCTCCGACATCCTGCGTTACTTTTCATTCCTCTTTGGTAAACTACTTTTTCCTGGATCTAGGAATGCACCAAGGAAGGAGGATGGCTCTCTTCTTCTACTTATTTTATTTTATGTGTCCTTTGTTTCCTGTTTTTCTCTGTACACAAGCTTCAGACAAGATAACTGCCAAGCAGCAACATGCAATTACTGCAATTCAGTGCTATCAAGGATATGCATATGAACATTTCAAAGTGATACGTTTTCATCTGAAGGGTCTTAGGAACGATCTGGATCAATTGCTGCGCATATCCAATGAATAATTTGGAATAGCAAACAACTGTACTGTATACAATTTTATATGTGCATGTTCTCCCCGGCCTTGCGTGGGTTTCCACCGGGTACTCCGGTTTCCTCCGACAGTCCAAAAAAATGCACTGTAGGCTGTTCCAAATCGCCCCTAGGTGTGAGAGTGAGTGTGAATGGTTGTATGTGTGTTGGCCCTGCGATGGCATGGCGAGCTGTCCAAGGTGTACCCCGCCCTCGCCCAGAGTCGGCTGAGATGGGCGCCAGCCTCCCCGCAACCCTAATAAGGATTAAGCGGTTCAGAAAATGATTGAATGAATGAAGAAGTCAATGTTTGGCATTTACTTATATCATGTCAATGAATGTCCTGCGATGGTCTAGTGAGCTGTTCAAGGTATAACCCTCATTTGCCCAATGTTGGCTGAGATAGGCTCCAACCTCGCCGCAACCCTAGATGGATTAAGCGGTTCGGCAAATAAGTGAGAGTGAGGGTCCCCATAAAGATGAAAGTACTACATTGAGTGTGTGTGTGTGTGTGTGTGTGTGTTTGGAATGTTGTTTATCATGCATGAGAAATCTGGAGTACTCACGACAAGGACATTTCAGATCTTCCTTTGCATGCGCACACACACACACACACACACGCACACACTTTTGGCCTCATTTATCTTGCTAGATACAAACACGTTTTTGTGTAATTTGTTCATACGAGGGTTTACACAAGAAATTCGACATTCACAAAAGTCCCATAATTAAAATTCGTGGCAATAAAGTCAATGAAAATCAGCGACCAGAAGCAATGACAGGCACTGATTTTCTGAAGTGGCACAAAGTAGGTGGGTATGTGACTGAATTCGCAGCTAGGTAGTAATTGAGCTAAAAAAAATGGGTCCCTTAAGGGATTTTAAAGGGGTTCCACAGTTGGCCCATGTTAACTGGCCACATGAGTTCATTGCCCATTAGTAACCCGACTAGGAAACACAAAGGGGCCCATCTGGGCTTGCCAAATTGGGACGCACTTAGTTGACCCAAGTGGATCAAAGTTAAGATGCCCACTTGGACACATTCCCACTTGGTGCCCATGTAGCCCAGACATAACCCAGTTGTGGCCCACATACTACACATGTGCTGGTTGGGAAGCGACTACAAATTGCGGGTACCATGATTGGTAGACTGGTAAATGAGAATCAAGATTTCTTTTTTTTGTTTGTTTAAGGTTGTTTGGTCCCTCAAGTAATTTAGACATATCCATTTTCCACCCATCAAGTATTGCCTTCCCTATTGTACGACCACCAACCAAGGATGGGCGTAAGTATGCACATGCTCCCTCTTTACGAATTGCTGTGCATGCGTATTCAGGGCCGACCTAACACACCAGCCACTTGTACGAGTGAGCACAGATGCTTGGCTGGTGATTGCTGTGAGTGACAGGGAGGGAGGTAAGCGTATGCCATGCATCCCATGAGCACGCATCCCATGAGCACTCGGCCAATTAGCTCCCATGGACTCCCAGTTGCGGATGATGGACCTGGATTCGAACCGGTGATCTCCAGGTTGATAGTCGGTCACCTTGTCAATGCGGCACTCAGAATAATTTTTAAATATACACTATATTACTACACTATATACTAGATTTTGTTCCTTGTTCACCTCTCTCTCTCCCCTTTGACTTGCTGCTTGTAACATGTCATTATGATCATCTGAACCTTCAGTTTACTTCTGGCCATGATTACACCTGCATGCTATAAAGAAACGGAGACAGGAAAGAAAAAAAATAAAATAAAAAAACACGTGAAGGAGAATTAAATACATCGCTGATTGCTCGAGGTGCCTCTGGCAGGGCAGAAAGCTCGGAAGAAAGGTAATAAGATCAGGTGTGTTAGCTGTTTGGGGATTGTCTATTGTCCGCATGTCACAGTAGCTCTTTGTTTACAGATTTTGGAGTGATTTCGGATAGGCCTACTGGCCATCACATCACTGAATGCGCTGTAATTGTATTCCAAAGATATAAAAGAGAAAGAGAGAGCGAGAGTGAGACAGAGAGAAAGAGAGAAAGAGAGAGAGAGAGAGAGAGAGAGAGAGAGAGAGAGAGGTATAATGAGAAAGTGATTGAGAGAGGGAAGGAGACACTCATCCAGGACGCTCTGCTGCCCGACTTTCATTAAGCCTAATTAATTTCTCTGCACTGTTGATCAGAGAAGTTCATTTT
Organism: Tandanus tandanus; assembly: GCA_039654325.1. Classification (NCBI taxonomy): domain Eukaryota; kingdom Metazoa; phylum Chordata; class Actinopteri; order Siluriformes; family Plotosidae; genus Tandanus; species Tandanus tandanus. The sequence goes on along the minus strand of JBCNYH010000011.1, from coordinate 20,721,252 downwards.
AAGGACCACGCATACCATTGTTCCTACATCCAACCTCAACCCACAACACACACACACACACACACACTCCTCTGTGCCAGGGCTTAAAAATTGCCTCAGTACTCATCCCAGCTAATAGAGAAAGTCTCCAGAAGTCAATTCAAATTATTCATATCCCGCTTTGTAATCATAGCCCGGTTCCACATTGTGCTTTCCAAGGACGCCGCTGTGGACATATCGAACGCAACCCAATATCATAAAGCAGGAAGTGTGATGTGATAGAAGGCGGGATCCAATACAACAGGAGCACCACTGTGCCTTTAGGTACTGGTCAGAATTTTGATAAACAGCCATAATTATGCAGGTTTAAAATGGATTCCAATAGATCGAAGCTGTGTTGGCACTTTACTGTCATAAAACTTCATTTCAGGAATCCAGAGGAGATTTTAATCCATGATGACCAAGCCAGACGCGAAAGAAGAAGTGTCCTGAGAAGACATGAGGAAGAAACATTGTGAAGAACCTAGCGTTTAACTAGAAGATAAAACGCTTGATGAAAGAATAAGCAGGGTGGCGTAGTAGGTAGCATGTCCACCTCACTGTAAGAAGGTCCCGGGTTTAAGTCCCGTGCTTGGCGAGGGCATTTCTATTTGGAGTGTGCATGTCTCCCCCTGCTTACCTGGGTTTTTTTCTGGGTACTCCGGTTTCCTCCCACATTCCAAGGACATGCCCATTAGGCTAATTGCCAGTTCCAAATTTCCCCTAGGTGTGGGTGTGACTATGAATGATTGTGTGTGTTGGTCCTGCGATGATCTGGGGAGCTGTTTAGGGTGAATCCAGCCTTCGCCTAGTGACGCAGTACCCTAGAAGGATTAAGCATTCCGGCCAATGAGTGAGTGAGTGAGAATTCGAAGTAACCCATATAAATTGGTTGGTTCTCCGATCAATATTGGATGCCACTAGATTAGATATGCCAGCTCCGACTACATTAATTAATGTATCCACTCAATAATTTGCTGAACTGCTTTATCCTGCTAGGGTTAGAGGGAGGCTGGAGCCTATCTCAGCCAACTCAGGACCAATGCAGGGTACACCCTAAACAGCTTGCCAACACACACATACAACTATTCACATAGGGGCAATCTGGAACAGCTAGTTAGTTTAAAAAAATAAAAATTCCAGGCGGTACGGTGGCGCACTTATTAGCACGTCCGCCTCTCAGCAAGAAGTCCTGGGTTCGATTCCCGGGCTCGGGGAGTTTCTGTGTGAAGTTTGCATGTTCTCCCCGTGCTTGCATGGGTTTCCTCCGGGTATGCCAGTTTCCTCCGACAGTACAAAGAGACGCACATTTGGCTAATGTGAGAGTGAGTGTGAATGGTTGTGTGTGTGTGTTGACCCAGCAATGGTCTGGAGAGCTATTCAGGGTGTATCCCGCCTTCTCCCAGAGTCGGCTGAGATGGGCGCCAGCCTCCCCGTGACCCTTATTAGGATTAAGCGGCTTAGAAAATGATTTTATTATTATAAAATAGCACCTGATCCAGTACGTCCTTTTTTCATAGCTTGCACTGACAATAACTCATACACACAGCATAATAAACCCAGTCGGAGGTCATGAAATAGTAATGTGTGCATTCCCAATTTTATCACGCTTTTAATTTTGACTTCTCAAATTAAGAAAGTACTGCAAGGTGTTTTTCATTTATTGGATGTGCTCTACTAAAGAAAAACGTTGCCGCTGAAAGGATAATCTGATTGAATGCTTATCTGCTACTCTTACGGTTCACTTGAAGTTAATTCATAGTTTTATCCACAGTCTTTAAGATAAGCAGTGTCTCCAATTAACATGCTGTCCTCAATGTAGAAAAAAAACCCTAAATTTTTTCTTTCTCCCACTGTTGTGCCCTTGAGCAAGGCCCCTAAGCTTGAACTGCTCAGTTATCCTCAGTACCACCAAGCTGCCACTGTTGGGCCCTTGAGCAAGGCCCTTAAGCTTCAATTGCTCAGCTGTCCTCAGTACCACCAGTCTGCCACTGTTGTGCCCGTGAGAAAGGCCCTTAACCCTCAACTGATCAGTTGTGAAAAAATATGATAAATGTAAGTCACTCCGGAAAAGGCCGTCTGCCAAATGCCATAAATGTAAACGTAAATGTAAATAAAAACCAGACTAGACACATGAGACAGAAGTTGGCTAATCAGATTGAAGTGAATATACTGATAAGGTTATAACATGGAGCACATTTTAAACCTGGCTTGTGCCTACTAGCCATCAAGTACACTGCTGTATTACGTATAGCATCCTACGCAAGCCTCTTTCAAAAAAAACCCTACTGAAATTACTCAATTCTTTTTCCCACTACAATTCGGAGTCTTATTTAAACCTCCGCGTCCCCTGTAAAACCTACACAGCTATAGAACTGATATAAACATGAAGCTTTGAGGCAGATAAAAAAAAAAAAAAGCTGAATAGTTGCTGATGCATTAATGGGCCGACATGAATACAATGCCGTGAAAAGCAGCGACGTCTGAAAGAGCAGGTTCATACTGGCCTTTTTTAACGGTGGGCAGATCCGTCAGTTGGCATGGAGAGAGTCTGTTGGAAATGAATGCGGAATTAGCGGCAGTGCTCAATGCTAATCTCCTGAGACGGAAGCTCAACTGGAGGCTTCGTGTGGGCGTATTAAAGAATTAGAGCGTTGTGGAGGCTGCTCTATTAAACTAAAACATACATTTTAGCTCGATGAACACAGACGCTGTGGAGAGTACTAGATAAATACATTGACGGTTCAGTTGGGAAAATAGTTGATGAGAGTAATTAGTGATTTACTAACTATAAACTCATTAGCTTTGCATAACATTAAAACCATGTGCCTAATCTTGCCTTTGTCCCTCTTGTGCTTCCTGAACAGCTCTGATCCATCATGGTATGGACCCTACAAGACATCTGAAGCTGTGCTGTGGTATCTGGCACCAAGAAATTTGCTGCAGATCCTATCCTGTATGTCCTTGCATGTGGAGTCTCCATGGATCAGACTTGTTTGTCCAGCCCATTCAACAGACGTGTGATTTGATGGGGAATTTCGGACTTTTTTGGACTTTTTGAACCCTTTTGTTCATTTCATTTCATTTTCTGAGCCTTTATTAGGATTGCTGCGAGGATGAAGCCCCTCCCAGCTGACTCTACATAAAGGTGGGGTACATCCTAAACAGCTTGCCAGTCAATTGCAAGGTCAATCTCACCTAGGGGCAATCACTCACTCACTATTTGCAGAACCTCTTAATCCTACTAGGGTCACGAGGAGTCTCAGCCTGAACAACTTGCCAGACAAAAAAAGAAAAAGGAAAAGAAAAAAAATTGAGGAAAACATGCATGAGAGCAATTATATTCAGCCTGTGTTAATTCAGACAGAAAATCAAACTGTCCAGGATGTACTGTGTGGGCTGCAGGGGGTGGAGCCTAATCTGGGATGAACGTGGGAGAAGTGTGTGACAAGTTTGTTCAGACGGAGATTTTCCACACCTCATTAGGGTGTAATATTACTGCGTTAATGTGCTCGGGAATGGGTCTCGGCTGCTAGCAGCTAATAAGCCTTCCAATGAGGGGGTGAGTTCTTGCTGATGCCACTAATCCAGGACAGACAGTGAGTGTCCTCTGCAACGCTACCCTGCTAGAGCACCAGGGGCACAGCAGGCTGATGGAAGATGATTACAGCCCTGCTAAGCCGCTACGCATCATGCTAGGGGACTAGGGTGGAAAAGTAGGCTGCTTCCCAATAAAGTAATGACCCCCATGAGCCAGCGAGTGCATAATAAACTGACAAAATGAAGTCATTGCAAGGCTTATCTCACTGCCAGGACATAACCCGGAGCCACAACTTAATAACACCGATTTCCATGTTTATCTTGGTTCAGCAGAGACCTCGGCACAAAAAAAAAAAAAATCAGAACTCAACATCATTTCATCTACACGCAAATCGATCTATATGGTGCGTACGGCTGTCTTCAGGGTTGAGTTATGCGTGTGGAGAGACTAGTATAAAATTTTCAACACCTACTGAGATGGAAGCATGGCGGATGAGTGCTTGGGTGGGTTTGAAAGTCTACAGTATGGGATATAATGTACTAAAAAAACAATTCAAATAACAGCTATTGTAGTATTCATTGATAAGTTATGTTTTCACTAACTCACATGCTAGCAAGAAAGTATCCTGCGGATAATATTCAGATGTGCTGCATCAAGTGCTACTTTACAATCGAGCAAAGAACTCACTCACTCATCTGCTGAACGGATGAATTCTTCACAAAGGTCACAGGGAAGCTGGAGCCTATCTCAGCCGGCTCTGGGCGAAGGAGGGGTACATCCTGAACAGCTTGCCAAACCATCACAGGGAAATACACGCACACAACCATGTACACTCATACTCACACCTAGGGGAAATTTGGAACAGCCAATTAGCCTAATGTGCATATCTTCGGACTTTGGGAGGAAACCGAAGTACCAGGGGTAAACCCACACAAGCACAGGGAGAACATGCACTCTGAAATTCCACACAGAAATGCATGAGCCTGGGAATCAAACCCAAAACCTTCTTGTTGTGAGGTGGACCACTGCACCACCGTGTCTCCCCGAGCAAATAATGAAGGTGGAAATTGTTGTTCAGTTAAACGAAATCCAGTGATAAATATAATAACCACACTCAGGACAAAGTCATGCGGCAACGGGAGGCACGGTGGCATAGCGGCGAGCATGTCTGCCTCACAGCAAAAAGGGTCTGAGTCCTGGGGTCAGGTGTTTTTGTGCTTGCATGGGTTTCCTCCAGGAATTCGGGTTTCCTCCGACAGTCCAAACACATGCACAGTAGGCTAATTCCAAAATAGGTTCCGGGCTCGGGTGTTTCTGTGGAGTTTGACATGCTCTCCCCGTGCTTTTTTTGGGTTTCCTCCAGTTTCCCCGGTTTCCTCCCACAGTCCAAAGAGATGCACATTAGGCTAATGGGCTTTCCAAATTGACCCTTGGTGTGAGTATGAGTGGTTGTGTGTGTTTGTTGCCCTGCGATGGTCTGGCGAGCTGTTCAGTGTGTATTCCGCCTTTGCCCAATGTTGGCTGAGATAGGGTCCAGCCTCCCCATGACCCTAGCAGGATTAAACGGTTTGGCAAATCAGTGAATGAGAGGCATTCGACAACATATTGGTAACATTAGAGGTTCATTTTGACATTTATTTGGTTCTGTTGTTTTCATGTTAAGTCATGTTGCTTAACAGCAAATAAATAAATAAATAAAACACTGTCCACTTCTTCCGTCCTTATTTTCTAATTCTTGCATTTCTCTAATCTATTTTTTTGACACCATGGAAAAACTAAGCCTCTGTCTCTTCTCTTTAAGAAATATCTGGCAACCCTGATGTGTGAACCCTGTGCAGGTAATCCACATTAAATTAATTATATGAACAAAAAGCATATGTTTTTAAGCATATGTGTAATCCAATACATTTTAAAACTTAAGTCACAGAGTAATTAGTATTTCAAGGTTGCTTAAGACATTAAAACATGGAAAATCGGCTCCTGACGGCGCATCGACAAGGTGCCACAGCCATCCGTGACCGGGAGTCCATGGGAGCTAATTGGCCGAGCTCTCACGGGAGGGCGGGATGGCATATGGTTACTTCCCTGTCACTCACAGTGATCACCAGCCAATCATGGGCGTCTGTGAGTTCATTCGTGCAAGGGGGCGGATAGCGCTTTCACTCCAAGTGTGTTAGGCAAATATGCATGCGCAGCAGTTCGTAAAGAGGCGGGTGGCAGCATCGAATGTCACAGAGGGGGCATGTGCGTGCTTATGCCCGTCTCTGTTTGGTGGTGGTCGTATTATAGGGAAGGTAATACTTGATGAGTGGGGATTGGAAACGACTACATTTAGGGGAGAAAATGGGAAGGGGGGGCATGGAGGATCATGCACACATAAAATATTTTATTTATAATATAAAATAGCTGTAGAATCTGTTGATCAGTTGATAATGGTGTCTTGGCAAAGGTATTACATCCATCTCTTACCATTTCGTCAGTTCGAGAGTGCTGGAATGTTGGATTTCACCTTGATTGGTGGGACAATGTGTAGCCCAAGTGGCTTTGGCTGGCTTCTGCAGTAATGCATGCTGACACACACACACACACACACACACACACACACACACACACACACACACACACACACAGAGTTATTCTCTTTCTCTCCGCCATCCTGCAAAAAGCCTGACTGAGCTACCTCTGATTGCGAGGTGGTACTCAGGTTACTCGCTATTCCAGATGGGTAATGGCGGCGGCCCGGACGCTCTTCCTTTCATCTACTCCCAGAGCACCATGCGGCGTCACACAGGGTCATCACCTCTTATCCTGGATGTGCAGCGCAATCCTGGCCACTCAAGCCTACAAACCAGCCAGACTGAGAGGGGGAGAGAGATGCCAAAGAGAGGCGAGAGAGTCATGGGACTCCCAGCACCTGTTGCAGTGAAACTTGTTTGTAAATGCGTCACAGCCCGAGGGAAGGCGAAGTACCTCAATTCATGAGTCACATATTATTTGTTTCTGGTGTGAACTTTCACATGGAGGAGGGGGTTCACTTGTGTTCAGAGGTGTCTAGTGTTTAGCCTTTTTGGCATTCCACAGTAAATAAAAACGTGTATTCATGTACCATTATTGCTTCGCATAATAACAAACAATGATAAAAAATGTAAAAAAATTACTTTTATACTTTTTTTTACCCACAGTTTAAATTTTTACATTATTAGTATTAAATACTATTTCACTTTTAGTTTTATTTTTATTGACTTTTTTTATATATTTTATTTTTTTATTTTTTACTTTCCACTTTATTGTTGTTACTATTACAGATGAAAATATAAATAAAACATTTTTTTAACTTTAATTTTACTTTTACACTATTTTTATTGACATTTGAAATTTTTTATTTTATTGAAACTACTACAAGAAGTAATAACAACAACAATTACACTGCCAATTTAAATATTTGATTTTGATTGGTTCTAATTAGCTGAAGTTATAAAATCATTTTTAAAATCAATAAAATTAATTCTAAGTAAATTTTTTAAATGATTTTTAAAAGTTCTTTAGTAAGAAGTCATGGGAAAATGTACAACGACCTGTTCATCATTGTGCAATAAACTTCTTTTGAGTAAGATGCCTCCGTTTTCTGTCTGATACAAAGCGAATAATCCTTTTAGAATTGTTTTAACTTTATTAAGTAACAGACATGAAGCCTATAAGACTTTTGATTAATAAATAAACTGTTAACGATTTTTTTGGTAATAAAACATTTTACTGTAAAATATGTTCCGTTAAAAAAAAAAACAACAACCATAACATTGTTGTATAAATAAAATCAATCCTAATAGAGTAACTCAGCCAATTCCCTTCCAATTTTAATCTAATTCTAATATTTACTCATTGTCAAATATGTTTCATTTCTTTCACATTTGAGCCACAAATTTTGGTGATACCTCGAATAATTAGAAAAATAAATGAATGAATAAAAAAATCAGTCATCAAATAGCATTGAACATTTAGACAGTGTTTAAACCTTACAGTCCTACATTTTACCTTCTCAGAAGACTTTATTGTTAATATTACACTAATCCAGAGTAAATCTGGGATTTTTGATGATAGAAAGTTGCCTAAATAAGTAGGTGTACAGGTGTTCATTGGAAAGTCCTCCCTAAGTGTATATTATTAATCATAGACTGTTAAAATTGACATGGCTAGGGCTAAATTATTACATAGAGCTATAAATTAGAATATAAGTTAAGAGATTCCTCATAAAATATCAGTGACAATGACTAAAACAGATGTTATCCATATCTATTCATAGGGGAAAATAACTTCAAAATTCTCACATAGACAGCAGAAGGAAGAGGCAGCACGAAAAAGACGAAAACCCAAAAACAACACGACGGGAGGGGGGGGGGGGGGGGGGGGGGGATGGGGGGGGGGAGGAAGCAGAGGTGAGGAA
>JBCNYH010000011.1:20690152-20711255 GCA_039654325.1 Tandanus tandanus | reverse complement strand
GGGGGGAAGGGAGGAAAAAGGGGTGTGTTCGGTTTGGTTGGGGGGGGAAAGGAATTTAAAAATTTCAAAGAAAAAAACCCCCCCCCCCCCCCCCCCCCCCAATGCCTCCACCCACCTACCCACTTTCTGGTGCGTTGGGGACACCGTTGTCTATATTCCTACTAATGGTACCCAAGTTCTTGGACATCTAGTAGGTGGTCTTTCACTTATGTAGAAACCAATTTACACACAAAAACTATGCATGGCTGCTCAATTCAATAAACTCACACTGGTATTTCTATTATTTTTAAATATTAATCTCACTACCTTTAATTTTATACAAGTAATCAATAACCTTCTGGCAAAACTCTTGGATCCACATTTTCCAGTTAACAGGTCCATTTTCTGCTTCACCAATCGAGCCCTGCACTTGGGTCGAATCAGGCTTGTGTAAGGACCCACATTCTACTGCACACTCTTAAAAAATAAATAAATAAATAAAGATTCTAAATCCCCAACACACCCTTTAAATTGCACGTAAAACAGTCATGGATATATTTCATGGCTGGGTGTGGGAGTCATGCTGCCATCATTCAGACCACAATGGATTAAATCATTTGTTGGGATTTTGTGGAAACCTGCTCACCTTATTACGCAACCTAGTTTCGTCATCATCGTTTACCACATGGCTTACTCCTACTTGTGGGGCCGTTGGCGTAGTGGTTAGGGTGCTGGGCTCATGATCTGTTAGACCCCCACCACGCTAAGACCCCCTGGGCAAGGTATTAACCACAAGTGTGCCTCTGTCCACCCAGCAGTATAAATGGGTACCAGTAAAAAATACTGGGAAGGTAACCTGCGATGGACTAGCGTCCCATCTGGGAACAGTTGAACTCCTGGTCGCTTCATGCTACGGAAATCGGGGATAAGCACCGACCTGATGAGTATGTGTAAAAGCACCTTACTCCTACTATGGTCGTGGGGGGCCTACTAGGGTCATCTCAGCCAACACTGGGCGAAGGCAGGGTACACCCTGAACAGCTCTCCAGACCATCGCAGAGCCAACACAAACAACCATTCACACTCACTCATCACAGCCAGATCACCTAATGTGCATGTCTTTGTAACGTGGAAGGAAACTAGGGTACCTGAAGGAAACCCATGCAGGCAAGGGGAGAACATCCAAACTCCACACAGAAACGCCCTCGCCAAGCCCAGGACCTTCTTGCGGTGATGTGGATGTGCTAACTTTTTGAAATTTCCAATTTTTTTAATAAACAAACATTTCTTTTTCAAGGTAGATGAAATAAAGGGTAAAAATGGCTTCTGCAACCGACCTGATAAGAACATTAGCTAACCTATTACGAAACACGAAAGGATGAAAAATACTTCTGGGTTCTTTGTAGCGTTCAGTTGCAGATCTTTACAAGTGTAATATTTATTCAGGCATAGCAGACAGATCAGGCATTTGCTCAGATTTCACTAAGAGAAATTTTTTCTCAGGCTGGTTGGTGGCAGAGAAACCATGAGCTCGAAACCAAGCTGCTGTTTTTTTTCCCTGCTAATGACCCACTTAGAACACTTTCTTAACCATCAGATGCAACTCGTCTTATCTTTATCCATCTACTTCTTATATTTAGCCAGGATTTCAATATAAAAAATTAATAACGAGGAAGAAAGTAAAGTCCAGAGAGAGAAAGAACTAGAACGAGACATATTCATTGGGGGTAAATGCGTCACTCGTTCTTTTCCCCCCCTTTCCATTACTGCTGATGGTGCTTAAGTTAATGAAGATGGACAGTAGTGCTGAGCGTCTGCATCACCCCAGTCCGATTCTCCAGCTGACTCTCTGTCTCTCATTTAATCTCTCTTAAAGACTTTGGAGATAACGCTTATTCATGATGGACATTTTAATTGGAAAAACAGATTTAAAGTAATGCTAAAAATTCATTGTGAAGATAAAAAAAAAAAAGATCAAAATCAATTTTTAAAAATTATTTATTTGATGTGCAATTAGTTCAGTAAAGACTGGGTTATATACTATTAAAACATGTACTCTCAGGAAACTCCTAAAAGGTTCTAATCCATGCCATTATGTACAATTCATATACATGTAATTAAAATTTACAGTAATTACCGGGCACCGACATTCGAACTGAATATTAGGGCGGTATTATATGGGAAATTTTGCGTGTGTTGAGAAATGAGCTACACGGCTACTTAAGACCATTTTCTGACCTCTATATAAATGGGTTTAATGTTGGTTACCTCATTACATATTCAATTAAAATCTTTTTTTTTTGTATAATTTGCATAACCCCAAGAAAGGGATGTATCTCATTTACAGTGAAACCTCTCATGTTAGGATTATTACCTCCACCAAGGCATGTTTTTGCCGGCGTTTGTCTGTTTGTGAACAACTTTGCAAAGAAAGTTGTGAACGGATTTTCCTGAAATTTTCAGGGAAGGTGGAAAATGGATCAAGAAACAAATTATTACTTTTTGGTTCATCTCCAGCAATAAAGAGGTCCTATAAAATAATTTTTAGCTTTTATCAATCAGTACCATGCAAAAGGTTGTGTTACTGCTATAGATTTGGTGTTACTGCACCAACGTTGTTGCTTTGATCGAGGAAAAACAGGAGAGAGACTCTCCTTCTTGGTGGAGGTTTGCACTCTGAGTGCCTGTAGTTATTTTATTTATTTATTTTTTTGTTCATACTTTAAAATTTTGCCAGAAAATTTCTTCAGAACCATTAACCCCACAATAGCATAAATAAATAGCTAGCTAGATAGATTGCTAGATATACACAGTCAGAGAAACAAATAAATAAAAATTTAATAATGAAAACATTTAAGGATAGAAAATACTGATAACACTCAGTGTAACTTAAAAGCAAGACATCAGTTAAAAATCAATGATAAAAAAATTCAATGATATATAATATCCATCCATCCATCCATTTGTCAAATCACTTAATCCTACTAGAGTTGCTGGGATGGGCTGAAGCCTATCTCAGCTGACTCTGGGCAAAGGTGGGGTACACCCTGAAGAGTGTGCCAGTCCATTGCAAGGCCAACACACTTACAACCATTCACACTCACACCCAGGAGCAATCTGGAACAGCCAATTAGACTAGCATATGTGGATTTGCCCTGCAATGGTCTGGCGAGCTGTTCAAGGTATACCAGCCCAGTGTCGGCTGAGAAAGGCTCCAGCCTCCCCCGAACCTTGTAACTTTAAGTAGTTTGCAAATGAGAGTAAACCTTAAGTAGATTTACATCAATTGAACCTTTTGAGTTTGAAAATGTACCTGAATATGATTTTCCAGCAGTGTGTGGGAATGGAGAGAGAGCTATGGAGAGAAAACGAGTGCAAGAGACACTCAGGCTGAAGCTGACCTGGCCTAGTTGGCCAGTCGACTAGCTGATTAATGAAGCTCTGCATTTTGCTGATACCATTTAGTTACTAATGAGGGTCACTCACCTTCACACCTAGATAGACACATGCACACACATGTACACACACACACACACACACACACACTGATGGGAAGACAGCAGGTGCTGAGTCAGAGATACCTGGCACCGAGTGCAAACTGCAAGAATCAGTGTCTCGAGTGCCACAGTTGACATGCGAAAAGCTATTAAGTGCTCCAATAACGTTGCTCGAATTCGGGTCTGAGGAAAGCTAGCGTGAAATGACACACTGTTTATGTAACAGAATATTATTCTAATCCTCGGCTAAGCCAGGAGAAGTGAAAATATCCATAGTGACCTGCTGAAAACATTACTCTCTTCATCCCACACACACACTTTTCCACATGTACACCAAGAGATCAGAGCACATACCACAGCTAGCTCTCACATACTCCCCCACACACACTTACATGCACCTACATGCATAAATATATAGATAGGCAACACACAAATAAGATAAGGTGGTATAAAAGGAATAAAACAATTCACGCTATGTTGTCATCAGAAAAAAAAATCCACTTCAGGGTGGTAACAGTAAATCCGCATCGACACCACCCCGTGGTTAATTCATTCCCCGACACAGCCACGCCCTGTTGTGTTTTTATTCTTTGACATCCCTAAACCCAGATATTTTGAACCATGCCCAACCTGTATATCAAGTACACATATCTTCTTATCCAACCAACAATTCAGGGACTTAGATTAAATCCAGACTAATGGATAACAGCTATTAAGTTTAGCACAAAAACAAGCACGTACAAACGCACACTCCCAAACAAAAGCTAAGGCAGCGTCGAAGACAGGCAAAGCCCATTATTAGCAAGAAAAGCAAGCGAGGACAGGAGAACTGGATCCGGGGCAAACAGGTCCATCATGGTGGCCTTAAACAACAGAGTAAAGGAAACAAACATAATACAGTTACGTCAAAAATAAGTACACCCTCATTTAGTTCTATGGCCAAGTGTATTTAACAAAAATGAAGCCAAAATGCAAACACCACTGTGGAGGAATTCTGGCCAACTCATCTTTATGACATTGCTTCAGTCCACTGATGTTTGGGCATTTGTTAATACACAACTCTCTTAAGGCACCACCAAAGCATTCGGTCAGGTTGAGGTCTGGACATTGACTTAACCATCAATTTATTTTTTTTAACTGTTCTGCTGTAGATTTGCTGGTGTGCTTGGGATAACAGTCCTGTTGCATGACCCAGTTGTTGCCAAGCTTAAGCTGCTGGACAGATGGCCTTACATTTGACTTTAGAATACTATGCTCGACTCAATGACTGCAAGGTAGTCCTGGTCCTGTGGCTGCAAAACAAGCCCAATCATCAACCCGTCACCACAGTGCTTTACAGGTGGTATGAGGTGTTTGTGCTGACTCTCTGTTTGGTTTTCACCAAACGTGGCGCTGAGCACTATGGATTTGTTTGTTGTTTTTTGCTTTTTGCCCAGAGCCTTGCACAGTCATACTTTGAGATGTGAATGCTGGGACGTTCACTTCTTGGAAGATTGGCAAATGTTGTGAATATTTTCCACTTATAAAGTCTTTCTGTCTGTAGAATGATGGATGTCAAATTGTTTAGCAATGACCCTTCCCAAATTGATGGTTAGCAACAGTCGCTTCTCTAAGATCACTGCTGATGTCTTTCCTCCTTGGCACCTGAATGTTCCGGACCAGCAATCTACCAAAGCTTCAGCTTTTATAGAAGTGGCCATGCTTGTTCATGATCAGTTAAACAGGTGACTTTGATTTATTGATTTTCAGGTGAGTTTGATTAACAGCAACACCAAGCTTCTAATTACCTTATTTCCTATGCAAGCAGTAAGTGTATACTCGAATTTTCACACATGGCTTCTGCATTTTGGCTTAATTTAAAACTGTGAAACGCAATCCAAATCTAGAAGCAGAACATGTAATGCTCTGAGGCTGTGATACCCCAGGCTGGAACTGCTGTTCTCTGTGACATCATCACAGAACATGTAGGTCATGTGACACACTGGGGGGACACCATGATAAAAAGCAGGAAAGAGGGACACAGAGTCGTCCGGTGGAGCATCGCTAAGTGGTCTTCCCACAAAAATTTAAATTCTGCATCATGACCCTTAGGGGGCTCTTTACTAACATGAGCTGGCTACATTGTCGCAAAAAAAATTTAAAAATTAAAAAATTTAAAAAAAAAAAAGGTTGTAGAAGAGTACATTTCTTTTCACTTTTCTTGCTTTGTACTTAAATACACATAGGTTGAAAATGATGTAACATCCCCTCCCCCCGTCCCAACCCATTTCACCCATCTCACATTAGTTATGTTGTACCCGGTGCTTGAGAAAAATTTTGAAATAGAGTATATACTTAACATCAGTTTTGTTTAATAAATACGCCACCAATAATAGGAGGAGTTCCAGGCATGTCGGACTGGGAGAAGACCGCGGGGCTAAACCAGGACACTCCGGAGAGATAATATCTTTAGGCTGCCTGGACTGTGAATGCCTCAATATCTCTCTGGAGGAGCTGGGGGCTGCTCAACCTGCACCCCCCACAACTCGGATAAGCAGCAGAAAATGGAAATGGCACCAAAAATTTTATATATAAGTTCACAGCTACAAATGTGAAAGAGGTCAAATTATAGTATATGCTGCAAATAAGGGTTCAGGTTTTTTATTTATCAGTGTATCTGAGACCCTTCTACATAGCTTCTGCATAGCTTCCACTCGACATTAGCGATGCTAGCCATGCTTGGTGGAGCGATGATCTTTGTCGTCCATGGGACTGGGTGGTGAGGAGAAAAGCTCTATTATCAGCTAAGGATGGTATTGGAAATTAAACGGAAGCTTGTTTAAGCTTGAGTAGGGTTATACTGTTTTAAAAGATAGAACATAACTTAGCGACATAAAGCTAGCAGAAATTGGATAAACATAGAGTACATGTAAAGTTCATAGTATCAGACATGAGCTGTAGCATTTCAGCGCAGCGGTAGGGGGCGCTTTGGTGCAGCATAGCTAGCAACAAGCATGTGCTAGACTCTTAGCATTATGTAGTTTACATGGCATTCCGCAATTTTTAGTTGGGTTGCCAGATAGAGACTAAATAATACAGCACTTAATAATAACAAGGTCACAACTTTTTGAAGAGATTGCACACAACTTTGTTCGTGTTAGTTCATTGGATTTGTGAAGGAAGTCACACACACACACACACACATACACACACACACACACACACACACACACACACACACACACAAGCACAGGTCAGCAGCTGGTTGTCTCAAAGCCCAGCAATCCCCTCGAAATGACCCTGGCTCAGGACAAAGCTTTTTATTTAGTGCTTTTTATTGTGCCCAGTGGCCCCCCTCACAATGGAGAACAACAACCGTTTGTTCCTGACTACTCAAGTCCCCCACCCTCATATAAAACTCTGTGTGTTTGTGTGAGTTGGAGTGCGTGGGTGAGTTGTTTTAGTCAGCGAGCTAGAGCTACGCTGTGCTTAAAATGTTTTCTTGACTACTGATCAGTAAAAGAGGTCAAATTATAGTATATGCTGCAAATAAAGGCTCAGGTTATTATTTTTTAACTTCTGTGACCCTGCTACACTAGCTTCTACTCAACATTTGCGATGCTATCCATGCTTGGCGGAGTGATGATCTTTGTGGTCCATGGGACTGGGTGGTGGACTATTCAGAAAAAGAAAAAGAAAAAAGACCATGAAGGCCAAAACAAACAATGCAATAGGAAAAGGAGCAGATCTTCCCTGACATTAATACGTCTCTGGGAAGTTGTATTAATGTGAAATATCATCCATGCGCAAATAATGTTTCAGGGAGCAGCAAGACGCAAGACAGTCTGGAAAAACTGTTTCTTCCTTCAAGCGACTGGAGAACGAATTCCGCGTCGGAACATGACAAACCGCGCTGTTCGGCGTGTTTACTTGAAGTTCTCGTATTTCGGTCCTGATCTTCGCCTGTATGTTTCTGGACTGTGATAATAGCCTGGCGTATCATTAGTCCTGACAGACATGTGGGTGTATCCAAACTGCCTGTCCTATGATTTACCGAAAAATCTAAATAAACTGACATGACACATATTTTAAGGATTTGCAGATGGCTGTGTTACTTAAGTGTGATATTTGATTCCATTTTAAAAGAACTGATAAGGAATACAGCACAAAGGGGTGTGCAGGAAAATAATCAAACGATATGGAGGAATGGTGCTAAGCAAACATCTCTTCAAAGAAAATTTTATCAATGACTTGATTATACAAGTGATGTATATGGGAAATTTGGATTTTGCTACACCAATCTATCTGACCAATCAGATTTGAGGGTCAGTAAAATCACTGAAAGCTGCATATCACATTAAAATATATCAAAGAATCCCGCGGCTATTTTTTTCCGCTATTCGAATATCATCTCTTTACGCTAAATCATTTTTTAGCAGAGCGGTATCTTGAATTTTTGCCGAAATACCACAGGGGGTGAACTGACATTGTATCCAACTAAACCAGCAAGTATAATTTATGCATTTTTAAATTTCATTAATTTTCTGAACCGCTTAATCGTAATTAGCGTCACGGGGAGGCTGGCGCCCATCTCAGCCGACTCTGGGCGAGGGTGGAGTACACCCTTGCCAGGCCATGGCAGGGCGAAAGTAGTGCATTATAGATTAATTTAAGCAGAAACTAACTGAAATAGCCGAGCGAGTATCGAAATCCACTTGAAATTGCCAAGGGAGTAGCAAAACCACCAGAAATAGCTATGGGAATAGTAGAAACTTCTAGAAATAGCCAAGAGAGGAGCGAAACCAACAAACATAGCTAACGGAGTAGCGGAAACCACCAGAAATAGCCGTGGGAGCAGTGGAAATTGCTGGAAATAGCAAAGGGAGTAGTGAATTCACCAAAAATAGTTGGCAAAGTAGCGAAACTGCCAGAAATAGCCGAAGCAGTAGTGAAACTGCTGGAAATAGCCGAGGGGGTCCCAAATGCTCCTGCCCTAGATATAAATGTAGTACTGACTCCAACATGGCACCACCACCACCACCACCACCACCACCACCACCCAGGACATATTTCAACAGAAATCACAATGAAATCACATCCTGAGAATTACTAGCGCCACCTTTTGTCTGATCTCCGTAGTCAAAGTCTAACCCATACACCCACTACTGCCAGCCTTATCATTGCTTCAAGAGAGCTAGCAATCTTCTCCTGTCTGTAATGTACACAACTCCAGACACAAGCGATGACTCATATCTTATTTTCATCCAAATAACATGCAATAGCAAAGACCCTGGGGAATAAAAAGCACCAATAAATATCAGCCGAATATTAGCAAGAGTTCAGCTCTGACACTCGACTCTTGCACGGTAAGCATGGTAATTCAACAAGGCCTCTGGAATTCCAATGATAGAAGCACATACCAGCCTAGGAATTTCTCTGAAATGGCCTTGGTCATGGCTTTTTTAATTTTTTATTTATTTTTTTTTTGGATCTTCATACCATTACTACCTTAAATGCACTGAAGTATTTTAACACCGAAGATTGAAAAATGTTTTGTTTCTCAAGGCTTCCTCACAGATATATTCAATTAAAAATGGTACAAAAAGCAACAATTCTGTTAAAGGGTCCTTTACTTAAAAGGTGAAGTTGACCAACTAACTATAATCAAATGAAACAATTACCCATAATTCAGAGGAAAAGATTTAATTCACTTCTAATCAGGTTCATCATGAAAACATTAGTCAGAAAAGGCAGATCATGGGTCTGAAACAAGTGCCACCGTATCGTAGTGGTTAGCACGTCTGCCTCACAGCAAGAAGATGCTGGGTTCAGATCCCAGGCCTGGGTGTCTTCATTCATGTCCAGGATTCATGTTCTCCCTGTGTTTGTGTGGGTTTCCCCCAGGTACTCCAGTTTCCTCCACCACACCAAAGACATGCACATTAGGCTAACTGGCTGTTCCAAATTGCCCCTAGGTGTGAGTGTGATTGAGAATAGTTGTGTGTGTTGCTCTGTGATGGTCAGGTAAGTGCCTTCACCCAGAGTCGGCTGAGATAGGCTTCTGCCTCCCCGTGACCCTAGTAGGATTAAGTGTTTTGGCAATTGAGTGAAAATTTGGTTGAAAATAAAAAAAACAATAATTACAACTGAGCTTGCAGCCCTGCACACATCTCTATCTGAAATCAATTATATGCTCACGTGATGTAGCCGAGGTTGAGGAACTGTCAGATCTACATATGGTTTCATTCCCTAGTGTTTGCATTTAAATATGGCACGCTGAACAAATACAGCTAGTGTCATCACATTACGCTCATACTATTGACTAAAGTAAATGGTGAGGTTTCCAGTTCCATTGAATTAAAAAAAATTGTCCGGTTTCTACAGATAAGGGTTAACCAGGCAGTGCAAAGTTTGCCTGAGAATTAAAGCGAGAATCATGCTTCAGTTGAACGTGCACTGATTTGAATGTACTGGGCCGCAGCCTCGAAAAGGGAGACAGTTTGTCCCCTGATGGTGCTCTTCTTTTCTTGCTGTGAAGGTCAAGCTTTAATAAAAAATGTACCTGACTGCATATCTCACTCGTCTTCTACTTTTCCCCCCACTACGATATTCCCCCATCACCTATCCTTGCATTTTCTCTGCAAAACTTGAGCTCTTTATTCACCACTGCTGACAGACTCTCTCTTCCGCGCTCCTCGCCTCTCCTCCATAGTCCTGGAGGGAACTCTGGTTAAAAAGCATAGCTGAGGAGCCAGGAGCTAAGTCTTTATTATTTATTTAATTATAAATTTATTTTTCAGGCTCTGCTCCTTCCAAAACCACACTCTTGTTCACCCCATCCCTGCCAGGGTGTTTCCAACTCTTCGCTTGTATATTAGCTTTAGGATATTAGCTGTCGTGGGACTTGCTCTGTTCACTTGCCACCCCGACCCCCCACCAAGATATCCATGATTGGTAATCTATATCTAAGTCCATAAACGTCATTGATATTTACCTCTCTACCAAGTACCATATGGACAAGTCTTTGATAATTGCTCCACCCACCTCGCATTTCTTCCTTTTCCCTCTTTCACCCAGTGCTATTTTTGAGTGCAACAGGAAGCACTGCCTCCTCAGATTGATACAAGAAACATACACTGTATACATAGGTGGAGTGGTTACTCTGTATTCTCAATTGGTGTGACTAAACACAACAGCCCATTCAGAAACGCTTGGCGATCTCTGTTGAAATAATGCCCTGGTTGGTGGGAGCACTACTAGGGGTACTACTAGGGGCATTCGTGACTCCCTCGGCAGTTTCTGCTGCTCCCTTGGCTATTTCCAGTGGTTTGCGCTATCGCCAAATGTTTCCCAGACAGGCCACCAAAGCGCTTCTCAGGATCACTGTTGTTTCTAAATTAATAAAATAGTTTAGTATTAAGTATTTGCTGATTCCTTTATGGGCAGCACGGTATCGTAGTGGTTAGCACGTCCGCCTCACAGCAAGAAGATCCTGGGTTCAAGTCCAGGGTTTAGCGGGGATGTTTTTGGGTGGAGTTTGCATGTTCTCCCTGTGCTTGTGTGGGTTTCTTCCGGTTGCTCCAGTTTCCTCCCACAGTCCAGACATGCATGTTAGGCTAAGCAGCTGTTCCAAATTGCCCTTAATTGCAAGTGAATGTGAGTATGAGTGGTTGTGTGTGTTGGCCCTGTGATGATCTAGAGAGTTGTTCAGGGTCTCCCAGTGTCGGCTGAGATAGACTCCAGCCTCCCCGCGACCCTAGTAGGAATAAACGGTTCGACAAGTGAGTGAATGTGTTCTTTATCATCCTGAAATGTTTTCTTTAATGGAAACGTCTACATGGTGTACAGAGAAAGCGATTCACTACTTCCTAGTTTGGGTGGATACAAAAACCGGTTCAACCATCTGCTGCATTTTTGAAATAACTGTAAGATAGCTCTATTCCAAAGTGGCGCTTAATGCACCCGATGCTACATTTTAATAGCGGAGGGAGTCATGAATGAGTGGCATCCCATCCAGACTTGTATTTATACACACTGACAATAAGATTCCCAGGATAGATTCCTGATCTATTACAACCCTGACTAAGATAAAGTTTTTACTAACATGTCCCTACAAATGGTCCTTTGCTAACTTTGTGTACTAACCAACTCACAGACTGACGGTTAGCAACAACAACCATAAACGTGATGAGCGGATATGGCAAATACATTGGATGGAAACGAAACCATTATAGGACCATGACTGTCCAGATGTTATTAGTGTAGTGGGTTGTTCACAGCATTATAGTGATATTATAGCTTGTAATAGTAATGGTCTGAGTGCCAAGAGAATTGTTGTGAGGTTGAAATAGCTCAGCGCAACCCAGCCAACATCAATGTGTGGTTAAAAATGGGAAAAGACAAGCTATAGTCTGTAATTGTACATTTATAAAGTGTACCAAAAGGTAGTTGTGTTTGTATAGTAGGTGCCAAAGAATATATGGAATACCAGTAATCAGCGAAAACAAGTTGGAGACTGGGGCAAATAATGCTCTGAATCTCCTGGTCTCATTATGAACTGGAACAGTTGGTGAGGTGTTGCTGTTTGTTTGCCTTCCTTGCAACAAAATGGCTTAATCTGAGCCATGTGACCAGTTCCATCTGATTTGGGCTTTCAGAGTAGCACACCCTTGAAATATCAGCTCATCTGTGCCAGGTTCCTGAGCGTGCTGGCATCTACTAGCAGGTGGAGGGTCCAAAAATGCAGGGAAGCCAGAACTTGTTCCATCTGGTGAGGCCCACTTCCCACTGTCCTGCATTTGAACTGGCCTAGCTATGCTAGTGTGTTGTACCTTTATGTTTTCTATCTACACACTGGGATTACTAAACAGCTTGAATTGAGAATAAAAGGATTACTGCTTTGTAGTCTTTGCCTCGGACTGTCGGCATTAGATTAAAATACCAGGGAGTGGTTAGAAAACAGGAACAACATGCACATACATAACAAAAGTATACAGCCCAATGAAATCATGGTGGCAATATGTATTTTTTGGTAGAACAATCCAGTAATCTGGGGACCAGGAACCTGCGTAATTTGTGCGAACATTGCATGTTTGTGCAAAACGTAATGATGATGAGATTATCCTCAGTGCCATAATTAAATTAGGGCTTGGGAATCGTGCTACCTGTTGCACTGTACACAACAACTGAGGTGGAATCTGCTATGTTTTGGATGGACTGGGTGATAGATGACCTTTCCAGAGTCATAAACGTGTAGATATCTTGAAACACTGTCTAAAATGAGCCTAGTGCCAGATTACTTCCAGTGTAAAGGAAGAACGCCACAGTTTATACTGTAGATAAAACATTAGCCATTGTCTTGATGACAGTTTATTGAGGGCACGAAGATCATGCACTTATTTTAGCAGCACAGTCATTAGCCGTTTATTTTCCCTAGACTGTATTAATTCACTTAACTAGCTAAGTAACTTCATTCATTCGTTTGCCGAGCCACTTAATCCTACAAGGGCCACAGGGAGGCTGGAGCCTTTCCCTTCTTACTCTGGGCGAAGGCAGGGTAGACCCGGAACAGCTTGTCAATGCATCACAGGGCTAAAACGCACAACCTTTCAGACTTGGGGTAATTTTGTAATAGCCAATTAGTCTAATGTCTTTGGACTTTGAGAGGGAACCAAACAACCTGAAGGAAACCCACACAAACACAGGAAGAACATTCAAACTCCACACCCTTGTTGAGCTTGGGACTCAAGCCTCGGACCTTCTCACTGTGAGGTGGACGTGCCAACCACTATGCTACCATGCCACCCCTAACTCATTAGCTTGCTTACCTTATTAGGTAAGATTAGCTCACAATGTTTAGCTTGTTCAGTTAGCTTTCTAGGCAACCAAAGCAAAGCATTAAACAGCATATTGCAGATTTCTCTTGCCTGCTATGTAAGGTAATGCACTTACAATGTATCTGAATTGAAAACTGTTGTACAGCATTTTTTTTTTTGATGTGCAACACCTCCAGAGACTATAAAACCTCTTGAAAGTGGCATTGCGATTTAACTAAATATGGAGTACACCGAAAAGTTTAATGGCGACCTTTACCCAAACCTGTTGACTTTAACAAACAAAAGTAGCATTCTCAATGAATATGAGGCAACAGTGTTCTAGCATAAAAAACAAGCTAAGTTTGTAAAATATTCCACTGTGGTAAATCATATCACCACCAACTTGCACAAATTCTGGCCTCAATAATTTCCAACCTAGGGAAGTTTGGAAAAAGTGAACATTTGCAGGATGACCCATGAAGACAGGACATATAGGCACAGTATGTTCTGTAGAGCTTGTAATTGGACAATCACCAGACTAGTACAGAATGACTGAGAACTAAACTGTACTAAAATCTAAACCGCTCCATGGGCAAACAAACAAAACAACAATTTTTTGTATTCTTTTCTAGATAGTCTATTGGCATCCCCAGTATAAAGCTACAGGTATAAAAGGCTAAACAGACAACACCTTTTCTGCTTTCATGACCCCATTAAGTACATTTTTAAAATTCTTCTTCTACATTATAGCCAAGTAAACTGGAGGTTTGAAAATATAAGCAACAGTTACATCAAAGCGCTGATGTGTGATCACAAATATCTTGACCTTGGATGCTCTCCGAGGTCTCCAAAGCCACAGGGGCGAAAAATGAGAAGAGATGAGGGTGTCAATCAGCAGGACGAGGCACTGGGCAGACAAATGAGGAGCTGTTTTGGCCAAGGTTGGGGGTTAATGCGATTACAGCGACTCCCAGCAGGACCAAACCCTGACTCCTTTACTTTTTCTTTCTCTCTGGCATGTATGTACTGATCCACACATGCACGCGGGTCATGCCTGGGCCATGAGAGCTTTTGTTTGTGGGAATATGGTCCTTGGTGCCCTTTGTGACTCTGTTTAGTCTCTGGATCGTTAGGCGAAGTGGACGAAATACGACGGGCTAAGGTTCTGACATTAATTAGCGAGGTCCACGGTGGGCCGTGAAATCCAATAAGGCCGCTGAAGTATGGCGGGCAATTACAGAAGACGCCTGTCTGCCACTGCCATATCTTAAAGGGGCGCTTCCTGCCCGAACAGAGAGTAAGGTAACTGTCCTAATGCAAAACAGACAGAGCCCAGTGTGTGTATGTGGTGGGGAGCCTCCACAGAATGAAGATTATCATCAAACATTACAGATGTTTGACGACTTCTTCTGCACTGTTAATGGTGAATTTAATTCCTTTTACCTTCCGTTTGACTCATGTTCAAACTAAGCAGTGCATGAAATCTAGTCAGTACAAGCTGCTCCCCTGCTTGCGCAGTAGTAAAACATGGTAAGCCTACACCTATACTAGCCACACATGCGTACATGTGTCCATCCATGTTTCCTGTGAGAAAAAAAGGCAGAAAGAAAAGAAAGAAAATCCTCCTCCAAACAAACACCAAATCTCTTGCAGATCTCAAACTGAAACCATATGCTCGTGCAGTTTGCATAACATATTTCGAGCTGCCTCATCTGGTCTATAAGTCCTCTCCGAGTGATGCATTAAACCTTAAAAAAAAAGCGTGAAATTCGGTAAGAGCCGAGAGAGTTGTTTGGAAACGCTTTCTTCCATGCGCACAAGAACAGCCATACATTAAACCCGAACAAAGCCAAACACTCTCTCGGCTCAGATACACGTCTTCCCCCCGAGGACCGAACTGTTTTGAGTTCCCTTTCAACGCCGCGTGAAATATTTACAATACGTATATGATTTATGACGTAATCAAACGCACTTGGATGCGGTGCAGGCCCAGAGTTGATCCTAAAACACATGCACACATTATTTTATTATTATTATTATTATTATTATTATTATTTCATTTCTTTTTCTACTCCAGTCACAAACAGAACATGCAGTGTAGATACAGATCTATCCACCTGAAACCTTGGATGTTATGATTTGCTCCAGTCCATACATTTTGAATGCATTTTTTTATTATGATTTTGCAAGACAGACCAGGGGAGGAGCCAACGATAGATTGATCGACAGTGACCCTAGAAACTTCAGACGAGTTGCCCAGGGAGGTAAATAATGAAGCGTCTTTTTGAAAGTTTTCCATATGGAAGCCTGAAGGCAGCTTTCTCTAAACAGAGAAAGGATACATGTGTTTTTTATATCTTAGTACGGATCAAACGTAGTCCTATCAGGTATTCCTGTCATTGTAAGGACATTTGTCGCTTAAGGAGAACCTCTAATAATTTTTTCTTTATTTGTTCTTTTTAAAAATAAAAACTCTTAAAGAAAAGAATGTCCCTACAAGTATATGAATACCTGGAATATTTAAAAACAAACTTTAATTTATTTATTCGCTTGTTTGTAAACTTTTTTTTTTTTTTAAAGTTGCTGAGGTTACGGAATGTCCCCACTAGAATAAGAATTCTTGCATTGTTTAAACAATAACCACAACAAAACATTTATTTGTTTGTTGAAAGGTCCTTTCAAGGATGGTGTGTGTGTAAAATTATGGAAGGTCCTCAAAAAATGTTGTGTCTGAGACATTATCAAAGGTCCTTACAAAGATGGTATGTGTGTAACATTATGAAAGACCTTCAAAAGGATCGTATATATGAGACATTATGGAAGGTCCTCAAAAGAATGGGGTGTGTGACATTATGGAAGGTCCTTAAAAATGGCATGGGTGTGAGACATTATGGAAGGTCCTTACAAGGACGGTGTGTGTGTGTAACATTATGGAAGGTCCTCAAAAGGATGTTGTGTGTAATATTATGGAAGGTCCTCAAAAGGATGTTGTGTGTAATATTATGGAAGGTCCTCAAAAGAATGATGTGTAACATTATGGAAGGTCCTTACAAGGACTGTGTGTGTGAGACATTATGAAAGGTCCTCACAAGGATGGTGTGTGTAACATTATGGAAGGTCCTCAAAAGGATGGTGTGTGTCATGATGTGTGGCAATATGGAACGTCCTCACAAGGATGGCGTTTTTGACATTATGGTAGGTCCTCACAAGGATGGTGTATATGTGTGTGTGCGTGTGTAATGTGCTAGCACTCAGCAGCTTCACCTCATCACAGCATGAAAACAGTTTATATCTACTTTAAGATGAGCAGTTTTTTCTGAAGTTCCAGGTGTTTTCTGGCTCCAGCATACTCACATCGATCTGTGTGTGTGTTCTGCAAGGCAAGTGAAGTGTGCCGAGTGTTTACTGGAACTCTTTTTCTGCCTCAAATGGCTTCCAAAACACAGCTGAAGGCCCGAAATTTGAACAAGGTGTGTTTGACAGATGAGCTCTGTCCGTGAGCACGGCATATCGGCTTTACTGTAACGCTTCCTCAAGGCTGAGAGGGAACGCGAAATACACTCCATCTGTTCCGGCACAGAGAGCGGAAGAGGGAACAAGGGAAGACACAAAATAGAGGGGGAGGGGGGGCGCACCTCTCATCAGGATATAGGAGATAATCTAGGAGACAAAATTATTTTCCTCCTGGGTCTTCTCACCCTTTAAAACAGAGTCAGCGAGTCATCTGTCCATCTGGTCTGTTTTGCACAAAGAAAGAAAAGAGAGAGAGAGAGAGAGAGAGAGAGAGAGAGAGAGAGAATGGTAAATCATGTAGGCTTATTCATCAGGGATCCCTTTTTTTAAACATTCTTTTTAATACACAATTACGAATGGAAAATAATATCCACAGCGCTCTCCATGATTACTGGCATGCTTTTTAAAGATCTGAAATCGGGGTATAACAAAACTTCTTGGTAAAGTAGGCTTGGTTCTCCCCGTACTTGCGTGGGTTTCCTCCAGGTACTCCGGTTTCCTCCCACAGTCCTGAGTGTAAATGATTGTGTGCATGTGCATGTGTGTGTGTGTGTGTGTGTGTGTGTGTTGACTCTACAAAGGATTGAGTCTTCACATAGAACTTTTCAGGGTGTACCCCTTCGCCCAAAATCGGCCGAGATAGGCTCCAGCCTCCCTAGTAGGATTAAGCATTTTGGCGAATGAATGAATGAATGAATGTGCAAAGAAGGGTATACTAAAAATATAAAGTATTCTCGATGCCAAAGAATAAATAGTAGTTCTTAGTATGTACTACACAGGACGGCACAATCTGATTGGTCTCCTATCAGAGGATTGCAAGCACCTTATTCTGATTGGCTAATCAAAATGACAGACACTCACAGTTTGTCACGGTCACTTGGTGCAGGTGGCGTCACAATTATCAACCTTTAAAAATAGAAAAATCGACCGTAAAATCTTGTGTTAGTTTGTTTTTCTGTGTTTCTGTGTAGTATATACTAAACACCTTCATGGTGGACGGTTACTTACATTTTAGTGTGGTATGTACCAAACTCTGAGTGCGTAGGTGTAAACAGTAAATTTAGCTTGGGTCGGTGCACAGCACTTACCTGACCTGCCTCTGTTATGGTTAAAATATGTAGATATAAACTAAATATAAATATAAATATAAACTCGCTTTAGTTTGCTTTTCTTTATGCTTCCATGTAGTATATACTAAAACTTAACAAGAGTTAAATTGCTCGCGCATGAGCCCAGAGCTCACCTGCATCTGCGATGATTAAAAAATAAATAAATTAATTAATTAAATTAATTATGAAAATCTTGTTGTAGTGTGCTTTTGTTTTGCTTATGTTCCCACGTAGTATATACTAAAACAATACCATGTAATTAACAATAGGGTGGTGCAGTGGTGCAGTGGGAACATCCTTGGTTCGAGTCCTGGGCTCATTGAGGGCATTCCTGTGTGGAGCTTGCATGTTCTCCCCGTGCTTGCGTGCTCCTCTGCGTACTCTGGTTTCCTCCCACAGTTCAAAGACATGCACATTAAGCTAATTGGCTGTTCCAAATTGCCCCAGGTGTAAGTTTGTTTGGCTGAATGGTTGTGTATGTGTTGCCCTGCGATGGTCTGGCGAGCTGTTCCTGTGTATGCCTTCACCCAGTGTTGGCTGAGATAGGCTCCAGCCTCCCCGCGACCTTAATATGATTAATATAATTGATATGTATTATCAGCAAAAAGCCTCAGGGCATTCTAACAATGAATTACGGGAGCAATGATTCTTGGGGGTGGAGGGGAGTAAACTGATGTATCTACTCAAACATTTTTGGTGGCAACTAGTGAAAATATAAAGACTGGGTGGAAAAAAAAAATTAACGTCCCTTTTATTTTATCAGCATGAATGTTTTCTCATGTCTCCACAAAGGCAGGAGGACAAGACGTCAAATGCGCTCAGACGTACACACAGAGAATAATAAGGGGCGGTGTGAGACTGTCACTCATGCACTGACAGCGATACACACCTGGGATGAGCCTGGGATGATAATGAAGATCGCTTAATACATACATGCATGTTATTATAATTAGACCACAGAAACAACGGCTGCATCTGAATACTCTGTATTGTACTAACGTCGGTCGACTGCTTATTACCTGCAGTATGTTCTCTGAGTTCTAATGACATCCTTCAGTCGTAGTCGGTCATACAGCTACTATTCGACTACTGGTATATGCCCAGTATGTTTTTAGAAATTGTAAGTACTGTATTTTGTGTACTAATAATAATACAGAATTTACAGTAGAATAAGTTAATTTCACTCATAAGAAATAATACAAGAGAGGATGTATACGCTTCTTGAATGACAATGACGTGATTCATGATGCTTTCTGACAGGAAGTGGAACTTGACGTTGATTCTTTTCTTATAAGAGCACACCACTGAAAAACAACAACATGCTGTACCTTTATACGTATGTAGCTATGTTTAATGTTATACAACATTCAGGAAATAAGTAATCGCTGACTTTAACAGCTATAGCCTAAACAGTTTTCCAATGGTGTGTAGGTGTGCATAGGATTTTACCTTGTCAAAATGACTTTGACCTTATATATTTTGTCCGGGCTATTTTAATTTTGCATTCTGAAAGGTTTCGCCGTTTCATTAATTTTTCCTTTTTTGCTGAACCACCTAATCCTACGAGGGTTGCGATCCACACAGAAACGCCCTCGCCAAGCCCGGGACTCGAACCCATGACCACCATGCCACCCATAATGTAAACATGTCATGCTATTTTTTTAACTATTTTATCCTTTACTAGGGTCAAATCAAACTGAAGCCCATCTTAGCCGACTCCGGGTAAAGGCGGGGTACACCCTGAAAAGCTCACCAGCGCATTGTTGGGCCACAAACAATATAAATAAATATTTTCGATAATTAAACATTGTATCAAACTGGCGCAGTAGGTAAAGTAAGAGGGAAAAAATGCTTAAAAATTTGAAGAAATTTTCTTATGAGCAAATTAAAAATAGCCGTTCTATAAGACGTCGTAATTTCTAAGCCAGGACACTTCAAGCACATGGAGGACAAAAGCCATCCCCCATATGAACAGTTTCGGACAATCAACATTTTATTAGCCACCCCATGCACAGGTTTAGGTAATAGGGAATGTCTATGCAAAAGTTCAGAAAACTATCATACATATGAGCCGACCAATGGCCCGGACAAACTTTATATGTTCAAGCTCACTGTGCCAAGGTCAAAGGTCACATATGCAAATTAGCTACACCACGCACAGTTTTAGGTCATAGGGAGTGCCTATGCAAAAGTTCAGAAAGCTATCATGCATATGAGCCGGGCAATGGCCCGGACAATCTTTGATTGTTCAAGATCACTGTGCCAAGGTCAAAGGTCACATATGCAAATTAGCTACCTCATGCACAGGTTTAGGTCATAGGGAGTGCCTATGCAAAAGTTTAGAAAGCTGGCCTGTGCATGGACCGAGCAATGGGCCAGACTTAATGTCACGCCGCCCGCCCGTCCGGCCGCCAAACCAACGACAATACCCCTCCAGCCATAACCGGCTGAGGGGTAAAAACTACTGTGAAGCATGACATCACAAATAAATTAAATGCCAAATGCATCCAGAACCATGTTTTTTCCTTTTTTTTTGGTGTCTGGTATAAAAAGTTAAGGAAAAAACTCTTTGTGGTTGGTGGTATCAAAGCCAGCATTTAATTTTAGGACTCAACAAACAGCAATGAGAAATCCAAGGCCACGGCCACCAACTGTCTCTGTTTACGGCATAACATGGTGCCATATGATTCCACCGCTATGGTTTGGTTATTCTGATTTTCACAGACAAACAACAGATGGAGACATCATAAATTTTTGGCCGTTCGTAATTTGGAAACTGGTCCCTTAAAATGCATTCTCGCTGCATCCAAATAAATTAATGCAGCCGTGAAGCTTGTCTAGGACTGGTTCCGTTTTTTTTTTGTAAAAATTTTTTGAGTCACTCGTACCAAAGAAATACAGAACAATGTTGTTGAACATCTTATATGGCAATGATGTTTTTAATAAATACTACAAGCTTATCTTGATCTTTACCTTTATCTTTTATTAATTCTGCTTTTGTGCAATAAGGTTTGTTATCACAGACTACATTTGGGCTGATTCACAATCAGGGTGTACTTTTTGGGTTCACAGTAGCTCAAAAATAAATAGTTTTTGTGGGGGTTTTTTTGTTTTTGTGTTTTGTTTCCAGTCAGCACCTTATGAGACTAGAATATTTAGTGTGAAGTATCAGAGCTACAGGTCTAATGGTGTCTAAATTACACTGGGTGAA
>JBCNYH010000011.1:20676548-20689241 GCA_039654325.1 Tandanus tandanus | reverse complement strand
TGAGCAATATTTTCCTCTGATAACACTATTTATCAGAATTGAGAAAAGATTTCACTAGTGTAGCTGGGACTACTCTTGCTCTTTACAACAATAAACAATAGGCAGTCATAAAGTATGCAAGTGCTACTTAAAGGGGTCCCTTGTATAATTTTAAGAAGACAACCCTGACCATGAAACAGCCCATATACGAGTCCTGTGCTCGGCAAGTGGAGTTTCCATGTTCTTTCCATGCTTGGTTGGGTTTCCTCTGGGTACTCCAGTTTCCTCCCACAGTCCAGACATGCACATTAGGCTAATTGGCTGTTTCAAATTGCCCCTAAGTGTGAGTGTGAATGGTTGTGTGTCTACGTTTTGGCCCTGCAGTGGACTAGCGAGCTGTTCAGGTTGTACGCCACCTTCGCCCACAGTTGGCTAAAATAGGCTCCAGCCTTCCTGTCATCCTTGTAGAAGTTTGGAGAGCGAATGAATGAATGAGCCCAGGTTTCCATTTCATGACATCCTTAAGGTTGTAAGTGGTAAACGTAAAACATTTGATCTTGAAGGATCCCACAAACAACCAATCTGAAGCATCAAACTTTCTCTTTAATATAAATGTGTAAGGTTTTATGAGATATGGATTGTGTATTCATTCCAGGTTTAACAGGAAGACCACTGCTTACTGTTAGCATCACTGACAGGATGTACAGCCATAAAGATCTTTAAGGGTTTTAGCATAGCTTACAGAGTAATCCATCATCCTGACTTTCCACAACTCATATACTATATTGGACAGCTGTGGCCTAATGGTGAGAGCAGCGGATTCGTTACTGAAAGGTTGCTAGTTGAATTCCCAAACTGGCTAGAAAAACATGTGGTAGCAGGGGAAGTGAGCAGCACCTCCCCTTTCTCCACCTTCATAGCTGAAGTGTCCTCGAGCAAGGTACCTAACCCCCAACTGCTCTCCAGGCCCCGCAATGGTGCTCACAATTAATGTGTATGTGCTCACTTTGGATAGGTTGAAGGCAAAGCCAAATTTCCCTTGTGGGATTAATGTTCTTTCATTCATTTTCTAAGATGCTTAATCCTAATTAGGGTCGCGGGGAGGCTGGCGCCCATCTCAGCCGACTCTGGGCAAAGGCAGGGTGCACCCTGAACAGCTCGCCAGGCCACTGCAGGGCCAACACACATACAACCATTCACACTCGCACTCACATCTAAGGGCAATTTGGAATCGCCAATTCACCTGCTGTTGATGTTTTTGGACTGTGGGAAGTACCTGGAGGAAACCCACGCAAGCACGCACGGGGAACAAAACAAACTCCACACAGAAACGGCATGAGCCCGGAAATCAATCCCAGGATGTTCGTGCTGTGCTAACCACGTTTTATTTAGCCATGAAAATAAAATAAGTTAAAATACATTTGTCCGCATGTAAAACTTCCGGTATCCCAAATGAGGGATACACAGACTTGGTTGCACCACTTTTTTGCAATTAAAACTTGCACCAAAATTTATGTTCAGTCATGTGACAAAAACAGTAAACCACCCTAGGGATCCTGAATATAATTATATATATTATAGTCCTCTCTCACTTATTCACTCAGTTGTTGAACCATTTACTCCTATCAGGGGGAGCTGAAGCCTATCGCAGCTGACACTGGGCGAAGGCAGGGTACACCGGAACAGCTCACCAGACCATCACAGGTCCAACACACATTGGAACAGCCAGTTAGCCTAATGTGCATGTTTTTGAACTCTACTAGGAAACCCGGGGTACCTGGATAAAACCCACACAAAACCCACAGAAACACCAGAGCCCGGGACTCAAACCCAGGACCTTGATGTTTTCGCCAAACTGGTATACATTATAAAGTACAAATCATTATAGGCAGCTCTGCTTTTAGGTAGTGTCTGAATACACTACAGTATACATTACAGCAGATGAGGGTACGTTTAGCTGAATAGCACGTCTTGTGTTTTAGTGCTAATCCATAATCATAAGTGAAAAGCGTTTTAGCCAACGTGTATCGATTCCTAAATAAAGTTCTTTATAAATGCCGCAATCAGATTATAACCACGTAGCACTGCGTTGTAGCTGCTCTGACTTTTTATTTTTTTAAAGAAGGTTTGCATTTCATTTTGTTGTACAGTACTGTATATAATCTGATATTGGCAGAAAAACAGCCTGGGCAACATTATAAAGTAAATAAAACATTAATATGTGTGTGGGGTTTTTTTTTTAGCGGAAATATATTCACAGCTTCTTAAAATGGAGGTGTGAAAGTATACCATGGCAACATCTGACAGGTTTTTCCAGATTACCACACACATGCGCACACACACACACACACACACACACACACACACACACATGTACATATATACCTGTATATAAATTGAAAAAATTCCAAAATAACATAGCTGTTTGAATGCACCGGTTGAAAATGTTTCTTGTTTTCCTTCAGGCTGCCTGCTATCATTGCTCCCAGTGCTCTATAAAGTGTGTGTAGTCTCCAGCAGAGTGTGTGAACTAACTGTTTAATATAAATCATGGTTCGAAGTGATGTGTAAACACAGGCCTGCATTAGCCGTGCCACTGATCACTGTTTCCTGCATTTTGCCACCTCGTTCATCAGCAGCCGAGCTTTAAAGGACCTCACTTTTTATTCGGCACTCGATAAATCTGCCTCTTGTCATAACAGACAATGTGGAACATGGAGGTTTGGTCAGAATGCGTCTTCTCACACCTCGGCAAATGGCACACTGTGTCCAGGCAGGAACTTGTTGGGAGAACACTTTGTGTGATTGACACCCACACACCCACCCACACACACACACATACATTATGATGGTCAAAATAGCAGAATATTTGGCCTATAAACGGATATTAAAATACGGATACACACATACGTTGTTGCACGTGTATATACAAACACACCAACATGTTTGACTTGTGAGGACCCTCTCCTACCATATTATTAATGCAGCTAATTAATGCTATGCTACAATTTGACACTAACCAAACCTTTACCTCGAAAATTTGAAAATATATAGTCTATTTTTTAATAATAATGATAATAATTATAATAAAAAAATAAATAAAAAAAAAGCTGTTTGCATTGTGGGGACCAGCCAAATGAGAACCTGACCAGGTCAACACTTCCTGTCAGATATTTCTAACAGTGTGGATATAAACACACCAAGACATAAGCACACGTGCGCACACACACACACACACACACACACACACACACACACACACACACACGCACAATTTTTATATACTTGTGAGGTCCTTGCCTGAACATAAATAATAATTACTGTGATACACCTAAATTTAACCCTAAACATAACCTTGGAAACATTTTGTTTACTAAACAAATTTGTCAACTTGTATTCATTGCCATAGTTAACAAAAACAAAAACCAAACAAACAAAACAGTTTGCCTAGTGGGGACCAGCCAAGTGAGGACTTCACATGATGAATAGTTTTAGACATTGGTCTTGTTTTTTGGAAAATCAAATTTGTCTCCATCAAGTTATAAACACACACACACACACACACACACACACACACACACTTCTATCTTTGTGGGGACATTTATAATGCCCCCCTTTGCCCCTTACCCTAACCTTAACCATCATAATTAAATGCCTAAATTTACCCTTTACCCTAAACCTGACATAAATCTAAATCCAACCTGAACTCTTACTCTAACCTGAACCCCATTCTATTCTGAACCCTAAAACCAAGTCTTAACCCTCAAACAGTGCTTTGAAAAAGTGAGGACCAGCCAAAATGTCCTCAGTTCGCAAAAATGTTTTCACTTAATGTATTCCGGCTCTCATTATGTAGCAGATACAAGCGCGCGCACACACACACACACACACACACACACACACACACACACACAGAGCATCAAAAGGAGACAGTGTCATGGCTGAGAGAAAAAGAAATGATTAGGAAAAATGGAGTTATCCTATCTGAACTCTAACCCTAATTCGGAAATACATCAGAGCATATTATGCCATGTGTTTTGGTTCAGGCACACCATGCATGGTCTTTACACACACACACACACA
This sequence comes from Tandanus tandanus, assembly GCA_039654325.1. Taxonomy (NCBI): domain Eukaryota; kingdom Metazoa; phylum Chordata; class Actinopteri; order Siluriformes; family Plotosidae; genus Tandanus; species Tandanus tandanus. The sequence continues at coordinate 20,685,179 of JBCNYH010000011.1, read as the reverse complement.
CACACACACACACACACACACACACACACACACACACACAGCATCAGGTGTCCATTATCAAGAACGAATACAAAGGCCGAGTCTGTTTTTTCCTTCCTTTTAGCTTTGTAAAAATGGTGGCGTGTCGCGTCTAATTGTGTCGCAGTGAAATTTAATTACTGCAGAAAACAGGAAGAGAAAGTTGATCTTGATGATGCTGGAACTCAAACTAACCCCTGAAATAAACCCAGCGTTATGATTACAGCCGTGATTAAAGACTCATGGTCACTTCATCAGCTCCAGCACACAGAGCTCTACTTCCCACCGTGCAGATCCCAGCATGTGCACGTCAGTGTAATGATATAAACTGTGTACATCATAATCATCCACTCTTCTATCTTTCAGTTATCTTCTTCCCCATTCCCTCTTTCCCTCACTCCTTCTTCTCCAGCATTCCCTCTTCTCCAGCATTCTCTCTTCTCCACCATTCCCTCTTCTGCGCATTCACTCTGTTCCAAGATTCCCTAGCCTCCAACATTCCTTCCACTCCACCATTCCCTGTTCTCCCCATTCCCTGTTTTAAAAGATTCCCTTTTCTCCAAGATTCCCTATTCTCCCTATTCCCCCCATTCCCTCATCTCCAAGATTTGCTATTTTCAAAGATTCCCTATTCTCCCTATTACCTATTCTCCCCATTCCCTAAGATTCCCTAATCTTCCCATTCCCTATTCTCCAAGATTCCCTAATCTCCCCATTCCCTATTCTCCATCATTCTCTATTCTACACCATTTCCTATTCTTCCCATTCCCTCTTCTCCAAGATTCCCTATTCCCCCCATTCCCTGTTTTCCAAGATTCTCATTTCTCCACCACTCCTTCTTTTCTAAGATTCCCTATTTCCTATTCTCCGCATTCCCTCTTCTCCAAGATACCCTAATCTCCCCATTCCCTATTCTCCCCATTCCGTTTTCCAAGATTCCCTATTCTCCAACATTCCTTATTCTTCACATTCCCTTTTCTCCACATTCACTCTTTTCCTCCATTTCCTCTTTTCACTCACTTACTCTTTTCCCCAATCTCTCATCTCACCCATTACCTCTCCTTTGCCATTCTCTCTTCTTCACCATTCCCTCTTCTCCTCCATTCACTTTTAACCCCATTCCCCCTTCTCCCCATTTCTTTCTTTCCCACTCCCTCTTCTCTCCATTCCTCATTCTCCCCGTTCCTTCTTCTTTCCATTCCCCCTTCTCCCCATTTCCTTTTCTCCCCATTTCCACTTCTGCACCATTCCCTCTCCTCCACAATTCCCTCTTTACCCTATTCCCTTTTGTGATCTATCTATCTATCTATCTATCTATCTATCTATCTATCTATCTATCTATCTATCTATCTATCTATCTATCTGTCTGTCTGTCTGTCTGTCTGTCTGTCTGTCTGTCTGCTAGCCTCTTCTGATATTTATCCCTTTTTTTCCCCATCAGTCCTTTCTTCTTTTTTATTTCCTTGTGCACATAAGTTTGTCTGATGTTCTCCATTCATTTTTTTCCTTCTTTAACCGTTCTTCATTTTTACTTGTTTTTCCCCATCTTTTTTTCCCCTTCTGCTCTTTATCTCAGCAATCATGGAACTGATCTGTCTGTCTTTGATAAATACAACAAAATTCACCTCTTTATTAATTATGAAATAAAAGAGCTGTTGGTTGGGAACTCGGGATCAAACTACTATATGAGAGCCTGGAAATTAAGTTGGTCTAATAAATGACCCGATGAGTGTGTGTGTGTGTGTGTGTGTGTGTGTGTGTGTAGTGCATCCCATGATTAACATATTTTCAAGAAAAAAAAGTACAGTTGAATATTTATTAGTATTTCTTTCTGTATTATTGATGTAATTTTATTTCTGCCCTTGGGTCACACTGTAGTGTTGTGTGGTATAATGCAGACAGTCCATCATTTCGAGTCGGAAGAGTGGAATAAACGAAACAAGTGACCTTAGTGGCTCTGAACGCAGCATGATTGTTGGCACTGGATACGCTGTCCTGGGCTTTTCATGCCTAACTGCAAGGGTTTTTCAGGACCAGTGCCAAAAAGTAGAGTGCAAAGAAACTAACAGGGATTGTTCATTTTTGGACAAGTTTTGGAGCAGAGTTAATTCATGCAAGAAAAACAACAACAAGAAACAAGAGTTGTGTAACATTTTACACAAGTCTGAATGTACATTTATCCTTTCAACAAAAAGCTCCTGGTTTCGAGTCTCAGGCTCGGCGAGGGCGTTTCTGTGTGGAGCTGCATGTGCATGTTCTCCGCATGCCTGTGTGGGTTTCCTCAGTGTACTCCGGTTTTCTCCTACAGTCCAAAAACATGCACATATGGTTAATTGGCAGTTCCAAATTGCCCCTTGGTGTAAGTGTGAGTGTGAATGGTTGTGTATGTCCGAGATCCCTTGAACCTAACAGGATTAATCGGTTTGGGAAATAAGTAAATGCATGAGTGAATGATTGAAACAATAGTTTATCGCAGTCACTTGGCAGGCCGTGTTAGCCCTGTCACACTTTAAAATGGAAAAATATAACCATAAACATCTCATTTTAGTTTGTTTTTCTTGTGTTTTTGTGTAGTATATACTAAAACACGTTTTCGGGCGTGGGTTACCTTTGTTTATGCGTAGTATATACGAAATTAAGCTAAACAGACGGTGTTAGCTACCCAACATTTAGCATACTTCTATTTAGAGTGCAGAGAGCTTACCTCACCTGCCGCTGTCATGGTTACAATATGTAAAAATAATCTATTAAAAAAATTCTTGTTTTTGTTTGCTTTTCCTTTTTGTTTCTGTGTAGTATATACTAAAATTTAAAAGAGATCTCAGAGCACACCTGTGGCCATCATGATCAGTTTAAAAAAAAATATATAAACCATACAAAAATTTGGTTTTTGCGTGTTTTTTCCCCCCTTATGTGCCTGTTTAGTATAAACTAAACAATTATTCGCCTCAGGCTCAGGGACTATTTACATCCAATTAAGTGGCTGTTAATTATCCTGAATGGATAATGCTTAAATCAAAATGTTTTTTCATGGTCACTTGAAACGGTCACTATTCAGCGCCATCCGCATCACTTTTGGCTAATAATGTTGAGTATAGGGTACTTCAGGAATAAGCGTGCCAGGACGCAAACAAGAGCAAGAGACAAGGGTGTGAACTGGGTAGAAAGCCCAAGCAAATTGGGTAGCATATTCATGCGGGACCATCCTCAGCAGCAGCAGACGGTGAGTCATCATCCTGTTCGGGAAGGACTACATCAGGATGATTCAGAAAGGTCTGGTGTTTGAGAGAAGTCACAACTATTTGAGTGTGATAATGTAATGCACCATGCAGACTACACATCATGCATTCATCACTCATGACTTGAGAATTACTGCATGCGTGAAATGTGACTCTTGAAAGAAGGCATGGATGAACGTGGGAACAGAGAGAGCGAGAGAGAGAGAGAAGGAAGGAAAGAGGGAAGGAGAGCTACTTTGAAACCCAGAAGGTCTCCGATTTCACCCGCAGACCGCGGGCCCGGTTTTCACTTCTCCGCCCTGTACATAACATCACACTTTACCACATCCCAAAGCAGTGGACCCCCAAGGGGTGGGTGTATGATTTGGTTATTAGTGGTGGCAGTATTACCTCAACAGACCTGGGTGTAGGATGTTGGAGTATTTGAGCACTGACTGATTAAGAAGAAGCAGGTAAGAAGAATTGAAAATAAAGGAAAGAAAGAAAAGGAAGTGACTAAGTCTAAAAATCCAGAGGGGGGAAAAAAAATCCCAAAAGGCCAGTGTGTGTGTGTGTGTGTGTGTGTGTGTGTGTGTGTGTGTGTTTGGTCTGGAAAAGTTCCACAATCAGCTTTTTGTGCAGCTACTGTCCCTTCATGAGCTTTTGTTTGATTATATTTAAGCAGATTGTGTGTCTGAGTCTCTGTATATGTGTGTGTGTGTGTGTGTGTGTGTGTGTGTGTGGAGTGAGGGTGGAATAATAAAAGTAACCTGAGTTGACATTAAATTTGGTCAAAAAAAAAAGCCTTTTAAGAGAGAAAGAAAACATCAAAGCGTTACAAAGCTGCAGAGTTTGTGTAGTTTATTTAAGGGCTTATTACGTATTTATGGAGTTCTCATTAAGGTTCTCATTGCAAGTCTAGTACATATTCCGAATGCTGTGCCGATTAGCTCAGGCTCAAGACTTCATTCTATGACAGATATGAATGTATGACAGATGTTTAACGTCTACAAAAGACAGGGAGAACAAAGAAACATGTTACATCTCATTTTGTGTCGGTTTTGAAAACTAACAACAGTGTAAGGTAGAGGGGAGCTCATAGAGCATAAATAGTACAAATGGATTGTTATAGCTTGGCATAGTTATAATGAAATGTCTCCCCCTAGTGGGCATCAGATGAACATTTTGCTTAAGATTTTTCAGGATTTTATGATCCCATACACAGATCACCTCCAAAATGTAATTTATGGGTTTTTTTTTTTCCGGGCCCAGGATACATGCTTCCACCAAGTTTGATGGCATACTCCTTCTAACAGAAAAAAAAATATATATATATATATTTATATAAATGCTTGTTAAAAAGCCTTAAATAAATTCCTGGATCTGGACCATCATCTGGATCTGCTCCAGAATGTTACGGGTTCTTGCAAGGCCCATACTCCATCAATCTTGTGAGGTTGATGAAATTCGGCTCAGTAGTTTGTGCGTAATCCTGCTAACAGGCAAACAAACAAACAAATAGATGCTGGAGAATATATAACCTCCATATATAACCACCATAAAGTTGCGATCTGAAAAATTCATGGCAATTCAAACAATCCTTGTGAATTCTGCATGACCTTGCAATTTTACCCAATCACCGCTACTTTTCTGCAAATTTGGCCAATCACTGACCAATCATAGCAGTCCCCAGTGCAAACATTGAGGCATATGTCCTCATAGGTCACTTCCTTGTTGGAGATGTGTGTAACTTTCTTTGCAATTTCCGGGTATTCCCGCAATTTTATTTCAATAAATGGAAAAAGATTGCAAAAATGTTTTTCGTTTTTAATTCTGCCTCAAAATTTGTACAATTTTATAACCACAACAATCACAAAAAAAGGCTGCAAAATCCCGGAGGGATGGTCATATGCTGGGCGCGACTCACTAATCGGCTCCTACCTCACATATCCATGCCCCTCCTTCTCACCCTACCCCACCTCCCTCCTCAGCCCCTTGCCCACTTTTCACATTTTTCAAAACTCCACAGCTAGTAGGTTGAGTGCAGCTCCGAGCTTTATGAAGTCTGCCGATAATTCAGACAGTCATTGTATATGTTACATCCACAAACTCCAAGCTGTGTACCTACATTCACCATACAGTCTCTCCTCATTAATCTGCATTACCCGAAGCGCACTGTAACGACGCGTTTGCGCATACAGCCACTCCACCCAGACTCTGACCCCAGTCAGCGCCCTTTGTCGCCAGCCTCTTCATCTCATGCAGTCTGACCTCCGCACTAACCAGAATCATCTGATGTTAATAAACACCTCCTTTCTCACTCAGCCGTGGTAATGCTCGGCCCCTGACTGAAGAACTTGCCTACTCCATCCTTCCTGGCTTCCTGAATGAACTCTTTGAAGGGCCTCCTGAGAAGACGGATTACCTGTCTTCGACTCCGAAAGCAAGCGTTTGATGTCGCCGCAGTGTTCGTTGACGTTTCCAAGAGGCCTAAGGGTGCCTTTTTACTCTGCGCTACCATGCCATGTTCACTTTTCAGACTTCATTTAGCATGGCTTGACTGATGTGTTTTTTAAAGAAGCCATCTGACGTGCACTATATCCTAAGGTAATCTTAGCATATGGCACTACTTTCTCTGAGTTATAGAGACAAAACTGTCTGAATACAGATTATAGTCACTTCTCCAGAGGTTTAATTATCCTTTATGTCTTTTTAAAGCCAAACTTAGTGATCAGGTGCATCTGGCTATGTTCAAACATCCGAATCGGTCGTCGCGGGACAATAACTTCTCCCTAAAATGTCTAATGACAAGTGGTGAAGCGATAGAAAGAAAGAGCGAGGAAAGTATTGTGCCTGACAAGGGCTGAGTTTTTTTGCCACAGCCGAGTTTCTGCTCACCGAGCTCTGGCTCTGACTTCCTGCTCCTCCGGGGAACGTTGTCTGAGACCTTTTTGAAGTTCTTCCGCTCTCCCTCTTTTCTCCCTTCCCTTACCAAACCCTTTCACATGCCAGACCTGACAGCTGTCTTAATGAAGACGTACGCTTCTGAGCCAGTCAGGTCTCCCAGGACAGGAGAACGAGAATGAGAGGGAAAGAGAAGGCATGACATAGCAACGGAGGATGCTGGCTAGGGAAGGGGGGGAAAAAAAATCTATTTTGAATTGCAGTTCTTGCCCCGAGGCAAACAGAAGGGGATTTTCCTCCACCAAAATGTCTCAATTTTTGAAATTCACTTCACCACGAGAGATCATCTTCCGCCACTTTCTCTCATTCCCCATGCCTATCTCAACCCAAAGCCATTTTATTCCTCACCAGTATTGTCTATGTACTCTACTTATATAAGAGTATCAGCAGCCATGTTTTTGGGAAGAAGACGTCATCTGTCCTTTCTCCCTTCTTGCTATTATTTTATATTTTACATTAGATAACCTTAGGAAAACCTCTCAGATGTTGTTTCAAATATTGTAAATGAATATAACCAGAACAGAGCAGGCGAGAGGACAGATGATGCAGTCTGTCTGGTTCTTAAGCATTGTGTTTTGCCACACGTGGCAGTCAAGAGGTAACGTTACTTTCTCACCCTCTCACCCTCTATAAAAGTTTATTGGACATAAATTTGCCTATTGAGCAAATTCTTCAAATATTATGACCTTTTTCTCATAATATTATGACTTTTAATTCTCATAAAATTAGCCTTAGACTTTATTTTCATAATATCCGTAACATTATGACGTTTTATTCTTGTAATATTAGCGTACAACTTCATTCTGTGATACTGGAACGTTTCATTCTCGTGTTATTTGCCTACAACTTTATCTTGTAACATAGCGAATTTTAATTCTTCTAATTTTACAACCTTGTTGTTATAACATTACGACTTGTAATTCTCGTAAATATAAGGCTACAACTTCATCCTGTCTTATGACATTTTTCTCGTATCATTGCACTTTTTATTTTTATTACTTTATTCTTGTAATATTACAACTTTTTTTCTCGTAGATTACGACTTGTAATTCTAGTAATGTTAGCCTAAGACTTTATCTTAACTTATTATGACTTTATTTTCATAATATACAACTTTATCCTTAACAAATCTCATAATTTTATTACTTTTTTGTATTAGCCTACGTCTTTATTCTCGTAATATACAACTTTTTTCTTGTAACATGACTTTTATTTTTTGTGATATTAGTTTATAGTTTCATCCTGTAATATCATCATCATCATCATCATCATCATCATCATCATCCTGTAATATTATGCCTTTTAATTCTCCTAACATTACGACTTATTTCTCATAAAATGACAAATTTTAAATATTATCCTATGACTTTATTCTCATAATGTTATTACTTTATTTTAGTAATATTACTTCATCATGAAACACCCCCAAGTATATATATTTTTTCCTTATACATTACATATTTTCTTTCCCATAATATTAGCCTATGACTTTATCCCGTGTTATTATTACTTTTCCTTCTCATAATATCATCCAACAGCTTTATCCTATTAATATATTCTAATTAATTAACTGTTCATTCGTGTAATATTTGCCTACGACTTTACTCTAGTAATATTATAATTTTTATTCTCGTAACATTGCTAATTTTTATTCCTGTAATATAAGCCTACGATTTTATCTTACAATAATACAACTTTGTTGTCCTAATATTATGATTTTTAAGTCTTGTAATATTACCCTATGACTCTATCTCTACTATTATCCTACATCATTATTATATTATACTACTTAATCTCCTAGTATTAAGGCTTTGGTCCTCATAACATTATGATTTTTTATTCCCATAATATTAGGCAACAATGTTGTCTCATAATATTCACCTTTTTTCTCATAACATTATTACTTTTAATTCTCGTAATATTAAACTACGACTTTGTTCCCGTAATATAAGATATTTTTTTTCTCATAACATTGCAGCTTGTAATTCTTGTAATATTAGTTCACACCTTCATCCTATAACAATACAACTGTTAACTCTTGTTTTATTAGCTTTCGATTTTATTCTTGTCATGTTACAATTTTATTCTTATTACATTGCAAATATTTATTCTTGTAATAGGAGCATTCGGCTTTATCTTGTAGTATTATGACATAATTCTTGTAATATTAGCCTATATTACTATTTTATAATTCTGCTTTATTCTCGTATTGATACAACTTTTTTTGCATAACATTACGGATTTTCACTCCCATAATATTAGCTGATGGCATTATCTCGTAATACATGGCTTATATCTCATAAGATTATGAATTAATATTAATTAAAAATCAATTCTTGTAGTCTACAACTTTATATTATTATTATTATTATTATTATTATTATTATTATTATTATTCATTCATTCATTCATTCATCTTCTTCCGCTTCTT
>JBCNYH010000011.1:20651935-20667312 GCA_039654325.1 Tandanus tandanus | reverse complement strand
ACACACACACACACACACACACACACACACACACACACACACACACACACACACACAACCATTCAAACTTACACTCACATCTCGGGGCAATTTGGAACAGCCAATTAACCTCAAGTGCATATCTTTGGACTGTCGGAGGAAACTGGCGGACCCACACAGTCTCCACACAGAGACACCCTCGCCAAGCCTGGGACTCAAACCTAAGACCTTCTTACTGTGCTAACCACTACACCACCATGCCATCCATCATCATCATCATCATCATCATCATCATACTTCTACTACTATAACTACTACTAATAATAATAATAAGAAGAAGAAGAATTTAGCAAACTTTGTCTTGTTTTTATCAAGTAATTTTGGTTGATTAAACTACATGTTGGAAGTACGTACTGTATATTTCAAATATTAGAACTATTGGTCTATATACTGCATCATAGGTTAATTTGTTTAGCTTATAGGATGAAGCGAATGAGATTTTTCATAACTCAAAGTTAAAATTTGTTTTCGCTGTTACAAAGACACCCCCCCCCCATTACCCCACACCCCACACACACACACACACACCCCGCCTTTGAATCCCGTTTCACCATTTCCAGCCTTTCGTTTCTTTCTTTTCTCTTCAGAGAAACCTAAAGTGCCTGGAACAAAAACAAACAGTGTTTAGTCTACAGTCATGTTTGGACCTGTAGGTTAAATCCTATGATTAGTGTGTTGTCTGAAACACTAGTGAGCAATACATGTGTCACAGACACAACAGGAAGTAGCGGGCAGCACAACACAAACAAAGCGCTGTAGGTCCCTATATATAGATAAGAGCTTCTCTTTCATCAGGAGTTTCCTCAGGTCGAGATATTAAAGGGTCACAGCCCCCTAAACAGCATAGCATCCTTTCAGGTCAAATTGAATGTTACTGATGGTGGACGAGTGGTTTGAGAATGTTTACGCTGCTTCCTGCGGTTTGGAAATAAATGCTTGTTTTTGATTCAAATCCAGTAAATCCGTGCTTTTTTTTTGTGTGTGTGAACAGAAAGATTCGGATACACTTTAATAGCCACACTGGCTGCAGAGAACATTCTATAAACACACACAAGATATCATTTGTGCTGCAAACATGTCTGGTGAATCTGTGATCAGCTGACGCAGTGTTTGCATGTGGGTGCGTCCCTGAGGGTAAGTCCCAACATAGAAAACTGCACACGCTCCCTTGGGACTCTAGGGATTACAAGTCAGTCATTCGTCAATGTTTTGACTAGGGAACAAATAAATGAAACGCTGCGTAGGGTTTGTCAGTGATGCCATGGGGAAAACATTTGGGAAAGACCCAACAATAAGAATCTTTGTCTTGAATGATGTCAAAGTCAATGAGATAAGCAACAAGGACCCAAAGGCTTTGCAATTTCTATTGAATTCCTCAGCCAACCACGCCAACCTAACAATTCCCTATAAAAGCATTGCCCCCCGGTCGCTTGAACGGGTATCCATGGTCACGACAAGCCTCAGCTTGGCACACTGTGTGTGCACAGGTCTAACAGGTTTGCCTAAACTACACAAATTCCACCAGCTACAAGACTTCGTTGGAGTTGGGACTTCGTTTCTTTGGACTTTTCATAAAATAATGAATAAATGAAGAACAAAGCAATTAAGGTTGTATAAAAAAAATAATAATTAACAGCAAGGTCCAGGCACCATTAATAGTTAGGGAGGTTGTTGTTGGCAACATCACAAAATAATGAAGCAAGTTTAAAATTGTAAAGATGTCGAGTTGTAAAATAAACGATATGACTGTATTTTGATTAATGCTGGCATTAATATTGACACAATTACCCACAATTTTTATATGTTGGAATTTTATGGGTTGAAAACTTCTTAAAATGGGCGGCATGGTGGCATCATGGTTTGCCCATGCCCAGCAAGGCCGCTTCTGTGTGGAGTTTGCATGTTTTTCCTGTGCATCCTTGGGTTTCCTCTGGGTGCTCTGGCTTTCTCCTATAGTCCAAAGGCATGCATATTAGGTCAACTGGCTACTGTAAATACCCCAAAGGTATACATAGTTGTCTGTCTGCATTGACCCTGTTATGGACTGGTGAGCTGTTCAGAGTGTACCCCACCTTTGCCCACAGACAGCTGGGATGGGCTCCAGCCTCCCTGCGATAAAGCAGTTCAGAAAATGAAATTAATTAAAATAGCTGAAAACGCCATCTTCTGGTTAAAATAATCCTGAACCTAGCAAAGTCTATGTTGATGTACAGTCAACGATTTGGTATATCCTTACATCATATAATTACTATCTTTTTAATTATTAAAAAAAAGAATGATGATAGCCTCTGAACAGAGGTGAGTCACCCACCTTTCCCAGCCCCCACCCTTGAGTCAGCATCTGTGACACTAAACATGTTCAAATACATACTGCTAAAGCCTCACTGAGCAACTCCTACCTCACATCCAAGCAGGTCTTGGTACTGCAGTCTCCATCCTGTGAGACATTCCTGTTACAGCTCTATTTAGCCCTGCTCCCTGCTCGTGTCCAGACCAACTCAGCTGACTCCACTTTATTCAGTGGTGCCATTCCAAGGGTTGCCAAGCTCTTCACCAAAACATGCGGAATATGTCCAGAAATCATGTAAAGGTGCATTGTTTTCACCAATGTTAACTGCCTTAGTCATTTGGTTAAGTCTTAGTTCATGATGTCAAGTCAACACCAACTCTTAAGGCAGTTAAGGCCAAGTCAAGAGGAGCCCCCCCCCAAAAAAAAAGAGAGACAGAGTGAAGTCTGAGATCAATATCTATCAAAAATCTACCAACATACCAACAGATCTACCAATCCCTCAGTCAGCAAGTCACACAAGTCAAAAATGATAATAAAAAAAAGTAAAAATGCCAATAAGTCTGAGTCAATACAGAAAGCACCTCAAGACCTCAAGACCTCATGGTCTTGGGTCCAAGCATGGATATGATTCCTTCACTAACATTACATGATAGGTGAGGTATTGAGATGTAAAAACCGAGTGTCATCCAAAACCTTGAAGCAAATATAACCTACTTATTAAGCTTCTTTGCTCGGTCCGTACAGAGAAATCCTAGGCTGAGGTCCTTAGTACAGACAGAGCCAAAGACAAACAAGGTTAATAAGTGATTTAATATAAGACATTTTAAAATGTCAGCCCTTTTTTATTACACTTTAGATTCTGCTACTTGTTTGCTTCTGAACAGTGTGTCTTCATCCGTGTCTGTGAGGGCTTTGGTAGCTTTCGGCTTGTTTCCCCTCCAGTGATGAACAAGAGCTTTCCAATGAGCAGCAAGTACTTTGCTGGACTTAATTATCTCTGAGGATATTTCCTGTATACCTTTTCTCTGAATGCTTCTATAGAAGCTCAGTGCAGCTAGCTAACGGCTAAGCTGTCGGTTGGATACGCACATTCGATCCATCTCCGATTTATTGCCTGCGCTTTGACCAATCAGGTTGATTGCATATACTGTCATTAGCATATAATAAACAGTATGTATTTCTTCTAACAAATAAGATTTGATGCTTCTTCTATGTAAGGTTCGGTGTAATGTGAATTTCCTTTGATAAAACAATAGCCTTTGGCTTGACCTCTCGCCATTTCTTTTCTTTTTTTCTTTCTCTCTTTGATGATCCGTTTTAGTTGAGCTCCTCATGCCTGTGATCCTGGATGGCCTGACCTGCCAAACCCCAGGAGCACAAGATGAGACCATTACAAAAAGAAACAAGGGAAAAAGAGAGGCCATGCCCTGGAGGGCTGTTAGTGCTGTTAGTTCATAACATTCACATCATGCTTGATCTTTTTCTTCCCATCTCACTCTCTCTCTCTCTCTCTCTCTCTCTCTCCCTCTCCCTCTCTCACTCCGTCCTGCACAGCTTCAGTTTACACTGTGATTTATTGGCATGACAAATAATCATGGCAAGGATTATGAGGTACATGAATCTTGTCAGATGATAAAATACAATCCTACGCATTATGAAGTCTACGCATGAGGATATAGTGTATATAGTATAGGGCAGCAAGGTGGCGCAGCAGTTAGCACGTCCACCTCTCAGCAAGAAGGTCCTGGGTTCGAGTCCCAGGCTCAGCAAGGGCGTTTCTGTGTGGAGTTTGCATGTTCTGCCCATGATAGCATGGTTTTCCACTGGGTACCCCGGTTTCCTCCGACAGTCCAAAGACATGCAGATTAGGTTAATTGGCTGTTTTAAATTACCCCTAGTATGAGTGTGAATAGTTGTATGTGTGTGTTACCCTGAGATGGACTGGCAAGCTGTTCAGGGTGTACCCCACCTTCAGTGCTCGAAGTTGGCAGAGATAGGCTCAAGCTTCCCTGCAGCCCTAAAAGGATAGATGGATGGATATAATGCGAAGTTGATGATGTTACTAAAAGTTAATTTTAAATAGTTATTTTTTTTTTTTCAAGAAACCCCAACCCAGATTTATGGGCTTGGCATCTTTGTAAACATGAAAAAACTTTCTTTTCAGTGAAATTATGTCTTTCATGGCAAATATATCAGGTTTAATCTACTAGAAACTGTAAGAAAAGAACAAAAAAAAGTTCCTCTTCATCGCTGTCACTTTTTATATTGAGGACCTGACTTTTTTTTATGGCAATCCATGCTTGGTTTTTCACTTTTACAGACTAAGAGATGAGATCATCGCACATTCCCCGGGTTTTATTGGCCGTCATCATAATTGTACAAGGAACCGAGAGAGCGAAGAAAGCGGCCGCTCCTTCTAAAACACACTCCCTGGGTCGTAAAAAAAAAAAAAAAAAGTGAAAGAGCACTGTGAAACGTTTATGCCTTCAAAGCATCCACCGCAGGGGATATTTTTAACAATATTCACTCCCAGAATGTTTTAGCCATCAAGGTAAATCTTTTACATGAAGCATATCGCTGCAGTGACACAAAATATTTCTGTATAATATGATATAGTCTCACTCTCGCTTCAGCGGATGATCGTACCTGGGTATGACAGGTACGTACTGCTGCTTTAATCTTAAAGACAGACTTATGATCATCTCAGGGCTCATTATCACAATACAATGAAACTCTTCACAGCATTGTGGTGGTAAGAAGAAAGAGGCTAGCTAGCCACCCATTTAGCTTTCTTTGCCTTCTTGTTTGGAAAAAGATTGCATCACCCAGCAGACTATTCAACTATTTAAGCAATAACGTGCAGCTGGTACTGGTTTTAAATATCTATTAAACCTTATGTTGGATAGTCGATGACTCGTACCATGCAACATTTGTGGGAGTGACTGGGATTTGTATTAATAAAGTTATAAGCAATATTCCACCCTGTTCTTCTCCTTAAATTCACATTGGGTAAGAGTCATGAAAAACACTCAATATCTCTATAACGGCCAAAACTTATGGCGGTCCCACTAGGGTTAGCATGTTAAGTAAAGGCATGACTTTAGAGCACATTTGGATATTCAGCTGCTCAAAAACGTTATAATAAAGCATAAGTTTGTCCATTAATAATTTAAGACATTTTAAGAGGATGTGTAAGAGTGTTGGGGGCATGTCAATAAATAAGTATATCCAAATTCTATAAACAACAAGAGCACTTGAAGAGTGCAAACCTCCACCAAGCTCAGCAATACCCAATATGTAAACCAAAATGTTAGAAATCTTACAATGTAAAGAAATCCTTTAACAAATTCCTGGATCTAGAATCTGAATTAGTAAACACACAAAGTCCAACCTCTAGTAGAAATCTGATGAAATGTGAATGGCTGTGTGTGTTGGCCCTGCTATGGTCTGGCAAGCTCTTCAAGGTGTACCCCACCTTCATCCAGTGTTGGCTGAGAGAGTCTCCAGCCTACCTGGGACTCTTGTAAGAGCAAGTGGTTTGGAAAATGGATGAGTAAGTAAAAAATCTTTAAACATTTGGACACTGTTCTGCTTTGACCCCCTCAGCATCTACCCTCCAAACAAAGTGTCCACATAACCATGTCGTAACTATATACCTGTGCTTTATTGGTGTCTTCCATGTGGCAGAAGTCTCAAAGGGAGGATCAAAAGTTTATAGCAGATTGTGACAAACGAAGGGGCAATAAATTTTTTGAGACAGAGGTTACCTCTCGGGGGCGAAGACACTGACCCGATATTCGGCTAAAACACATTCTGGAAGAGTTTGAGAGAGAATACGTTGAAACACTCCATTTGGTCCCGACAAGCAGCCTCTAGGACAGAGACGTCTAAAATAATCAAAGTGGTTTATGTAATGTGAATGAAGATGTGCTGATGTATATTCAGACTGTCAGTCACTGAATGATTGGGAATACCTTTCAGCTTGGGAAAAGGAATTACCGAAACTGGAATTTTAAGTGTTCAAGCTGCAGGACTGCCAGAGTCTCTCTTGGGCCCTTAATCAAGACCATGAGCCTCCACTGGCTCCATGTTTGGGCTGGATTCTGCAAAACCTGTCAGGTCCATTTAATAGAATTATCTTCATTATACTTTCACATGACCAATACAGAACGTCTTCTTCAGCCAACTATAAGAAGTTTACAGTAATAAGAAACAATCATAAATGATACAGTGATTTAAAGGCATTCATAGGAGTCTAACCCTAGATTTTGGTAGAACAAACCTAAATCTCGTATACTGTCTCAGGATCTCCTGGAACACCCTGAACAGCTCGCCAGACCATCGCCGGGCCAACACACAACCACTCACACTCACACATATACCTAGGGGCAATTTGGAACAGCCAGTTTGCCTAATGTGCATGTCCTTGGACTGTGGAAGCAAACTGAAGTACACAGAGGAAACCCATGCAAGCACGAATCAAACCCGGCAATCAAGCCCGGCAATCGAACCCAGCACTTGCTGTAAGGTAAACATGCTAACCACTACGCCACTCTGCTGCCATAACTTAAATCTATCTTTTCTGAAACTTAAAAATCCAACCATGTCTAGCCCTGGCTTTTAGTTTTACCTCTAAAGCTACATCTGCAAAACTCACACACAAAGGACAGGGGAAAGATTAACAGTAAGGCATCCTAAATTGATGTGCAACACAATCATGTAGGCAAGTGGACAAGTCTTCTGATTCCTTATTCCTCAGGGCCAGGACAGTTAGCAGAACAAGGTCTGTATGGGCATGTAATGGTTAATTTACGGTCCAACTGAAATGAACAAACTAACAATCAACCAGACTAAACAACTAAACATGAAAGTAAAAAATAAATAAATGACTAAAAATGAAAGGGTCACATCAGTGATAAAACTAAACCTGACTAATGCAAAGTCATTGCAAGAATGTCGCTACGATGTAAATATTTCGTAGCAGCAACCTACCAAGTGAAATTTCAGGGTGTTGTCAGGCCGCCATTTGAAATGTCGCTGCTACATTGTGCCAACATTTCCACAACTTTCCAAAGGTGTTGTGACAGCATTACTTTATATCAGTGGGATGTCATATGTTACATCCCTAATAAATCTAAATCTTTCCAGGAAAATGATGACAAGTTGCACACATTTAAAAAACATGGTAAAGTGTCCTCCCTTGATGGGATGATAGTCCATCGCAGGTTACCTTCCCAGTATTTTATCATTTTTTAATGGTACCCATTTATACTGCTGGGTGGACAGAAGCACACTTGTGTTTAAGACCTTGCACAGGGGTCTTAGAATAGTGGGAGTCTAATGGGGATTCGAACCCATGATCACTCACTTACTCACTTAATCCTACTACTACTAGGATCACAGGGAGCTTCGAGTGTATCTCAGCCGACACTGGGCAAAGGCAAGGTACACCCTCAACAGCTTGCCCACCATTCACACTCAAAATGGATTCATTAAAATCCATCAAACGGTTTAGGAGTTGTGCTTTCAAGCTTCCATGGTGGAACAGACAGACAGGGTGCAGGCTTGAGCTTCTTGACTGGGAGGTGCAGGTTGATAACCATGCTCTCATGGCCTGGATTCAAAGGCCGCTCTGTACTTTTATCGAGAAATGGGTAACAATATGAGCATCTTTTTTTACCTTGACTTTCTCACACATCAGCCTCTGGTATCGTTTCAGAGAGTCGTGGTATCTGAGGACACATTGGAAGACTATTAATCCAGTGAGCCAGGAAGTTCTGGGTGTATCTGGCCCAGAGGTATTATTAGGAGTTCCAGAAGTATCTATGATGGTCCCTTCTGATTTTATTAACAGCTGCAAGCTGCCAGTGGGAGAATATTTCATCTTGCTGAGATATTCACACTTCACACTTCCATTTGCAGTGATACAGTGTTTTATGGCTTAACCCTGTATACATCTTAACCCCTATCCTTTTACACAGTTTTATAGATTTTAAATGATGTTGGCTGTGATCTACGATTTTCTGGCTCAAGAGCGGAATAGTGACAGAACAACGGCTTGACCTCAGATTATGGGCGCGTTTGGGAAACAAATGCAGTGTTTACTAGGGGATATCCAGAGAGAAGGGGAGGAAAACGCAAGGTTAAGCACTTTTTAATGAGAAGTGCCCTCCTAACAAGCGAGGTGAACCTATAGCAACCTGATGTGTATATAGACACAGGGAAAAATTGTGTTAGCGGTCTTGCTTATATCAACAGTACGTCTGCATGTCAGAATTCTGCCCATTCCTCATCCTGGGTCTATTTACTACCTTCTTTGGACCATTTAGTTTGGATTTGAGTCAATGACAAAGACAGCATGCTGTAATGGGGGACTGCATAGTATAGCCTGAAGTAGTCAGAAGAAGGGCTATGGGAATGTTGTTTCAGACCGATTATCATGATTAAGAGACTGGGATTAAATCCATGTGTGGTCTTGGCTCGCAACTTAACTGATTAACGATTGCCCATGGCGTTGTCTTTCCCAAAACAAACCAACAAGCAATTTTGAGTAAATGGTCAATTGCACTTTACTATAATATAATGGGGTAATAATCTTGATTGCACTTGCAGCAGGGTCCAAAACTGTAAGACCCCATAAAGACCTTTTGTTCATTAATTCATGATGGATCCAGAACCTTTCCCGGGAACCCTTGAATGCGAAAAAGAAATATACCTGGGATTGGTTTGCCATTGCATTTCATTGCAAGGCACCATTCACACCTACTAGAATATGTTTCGGAGGCGGAAGGAAACTAAAGGACCCGTAGAAAGCCTGTACAGATACAGGAAGAAAGTCAAAAACCCTGAACTTAGATTACCCAGAGCAATAATAGTAATGCGAGTTCATATTAACTTAACAGGATATTGTACTGGGCAGCACAGTGGTGCAGTGGTTAGCATGTTCAGTTCACAGCAAGAAGATCCTGGGTTTGAGGCCTGGGATCGGCGAGGGCGTTTCTGTGTGAAGGATGCATGTTTTTGTGCATGCGTGGGTTTCCTCCAGGTAGTCTGGTTTCCTCCCACAGTCCAAAGACAATCACATTAATCTAGCTGGCTGTTCCAATTGTCTATAGATGTAAATGGTTATGTGTTTGTTGACCATTCAATGGACTTGCAAGCTTTTAGGGTGTACCCTGCCTTTGCCCAGTGTTGGCTGAGATAGACTCCAGCCTCCCTGTGACCCCAGTAGGATTAAGTGGTTGGGAAATTAGTTAGTGAGTAAGTAATTGATACTGCACTGATGGAGTCATTATTCAGTGGCCACATGTTGGCAATTTAAGACATTAAAATTTGATATATTTTTTTTGGATCAGTAACGCCTGCGAACAGAATATCCTTGCTCTTAGCTCGATCCTGTCTGAAAAGTGTGTATTGTCAGCAGCAGATGTGCAAAACTGTCCCCATGGTCTGCCTGCTGGTTACCATTTCAATGACAGTATGAAGGAAGTCATGGAAGCCCTGGGGAAAAGAGTATACGGATGCTTGCTTTGGGCTTTTGGTAACTACAGTACCTTCACGGGCTTGGTCCCTCATGAATGCCAAGAAAACTTCTGCTTAAAACCTGCATCCATTGATTTCCAAGGTGACCAAATGTAGACTTTGTGCCAAGAGTAGAGCATTCGTTCTTTTTTTTTCCTTGGTCACTAGTTTCATCTTCCCACAAATCTAGTCTGGTTCCATTTACAGCGAAATGTTCCATGTGAACGGACATTTAAAGTGACAAAGAGTACAAGCCACTAATGTACGTGTCACCGAACACCCAAGACATGGTACATTAGCTATACCATGTTGAATGTGCGCACATAGATATCGAGAATTCCTACTGGGAGAGCGCATATCATCTGGGACTGCTTTGCGCTTACGGCTACTGATAAGCATTATGAGTTTTTTCATTTAGGTTGAAGGGAGATAAGATCTAAATGGGTGTAATTGGTAACTTCCTAAAAGTGTTTATAGTGTGGAAGTTTGTAAGGTTCCACAAGGCCTAGTACTATTCCCCTTTACAATATTGAGCAGATTTGACATCTATTTAAAAAAAAAAAAAGTCTAATGAAATATAACATTTTGGCCTTCCCAATTTCAATCTTTGCCACCAATCAGTGCCACCAAGCTGCCTCTGTTGGGCCCTTGAGCAAGGCCCTTAACCCTACTACTCAGTGATATAAATTAAATAACAAATATAAGTTACACTGGAAAAGAGCATCAGTTGAGTCATGTTACTATGGTGTACATGCTAATAGTGCAATAATTCTTTAACTTATCCAATGGCAACAATGCAATAATTTCAGTTATCCAATGACAATAATGCAATGCCAAGAATTATTTGATGGCTTTCCACCAATCAGAAACAGTTAAATATTTTGAATGAATAATTATATTTCCTAAATGATGCTAGAAATCAATATGCAGTCAAATCAACGCAGAAAGGAGTAAGAACATAAAACAATTTTACCCCCGCCATAAACACTTCAGGTTCTGGCTATCAACTGTATTGAAATAAGGATATTAATCTAATAATGGATATTATATCCATCAATATATTGACAAACCCAAAAACAATGTAAGATTACAAGCAAACAAATTCAAGATTATTAAACCTATTTCTTAGTTGGAATCAGCTTATAACAAAACTTCTTGTCAAAAATAAATGGCACCAGGTTCCTACTAACCACAGGGCTACTAATACGTGAACATATATATACAAGAATATTTAAACAATATATACAAAGTCAACAATCAGATCGGGGGAAACAACACAAACAGAGTCAGCGGCAGGCACAAGGTCATGCAAGAAGACAGCACTAGAAATGACAAAAGTCAGAAAGGCGCAAACACACTGCAAATCACAGAAGAGGCAATTCGCGTGCGAGCTGTGATTTGGCTTCTGTTTAAAAACAACGCTGGAAGTGCGCTCCACCAATCACCAACCAGGAGGCAGGGCTAAGTTCAAGGATGTCCCTCAATGACATGGAAACCGGATTCAGTGCAGTGAGCTGGACCTACAGATGAGAGGAAACAAAATAGGAAACAGAAATACGAACAGGAATGTAACATAAGTCAAATGATCGGTTTGAAAAAATCTTTGCAGCAAAGAGTGGACGACATCATCTATATTATCAGGAAAGGCTAAAGTGGGATCCTCTTTTTAGTGGAACCTTAACAAAAATAATTGTGAAGCCAGTATTTGACAAAAAATAAATAGATTTAATATAAGTAAATAATAAACATTAATAACGCTAGTAAATACGTTGCACTAGATACTGAATGCAAATTTTAATATTTCGTAGTACGTTGGGATATAACAACATGCCCACAATGGAGCCTGGTGGTGGTATCATCATGTTGACTCACTCACTTACTCATTTGCCGAACTGCTTAATCCCGTTAGCCTATCTCAGCTGACACTGGGTGAAAGCGGAGTACAGGCTGAACAGTTTGCCAGACCATGGTAGGGCCAACACACAGGCAAACCATCTCTCACTCTCACTCATACCTAGGGGCAATTTGGAACAACAGTTAGCAAAACGTGCATGTCTTTGAAATTTGGGAGAAAACTGGAGTACTCTGAGAAAACCCACGGAAGCACAGGGAGAAAATGCAAACTCCACGCAGAAACACCCCAAGCCCGGGACTCAAACCCAGGACCTACTTGATATGGGGCGGACGTGCTATCACCATGTTGGAAGTTCTTTAGTGCCATAATTGTTACTTTTCTTGAACTTTGATCTAGAATTGTTTTAATAGTTTATTGGTCTGCTTTTTTTTTTCGAGGTACGCTCTATAGCAAAATCTGCGGTCTTCCAGGAACAAGTGTGTGAACAGTGCACTGATGTATAATTCCAATTATGTCCAGCTCAGTTCAAAGTTATAACCGTATACACTGCACTGTATACACTTCTAGAAATGAGGGCCATTCAAGGATTCTTATGGTTCACTGGAAAATTAAAGCTTCTTACATTCCAGAAATGTCCTACTTATGATTGGAAAAAAATAGATTTTATTCGCACATTAATTTCACTTAATCTTACTGGGGTCGCGGGGAGGCTGGAGCTTATCTCGGCTTATCTCAACACTGGGTGAAGTCAGGGTGCATGCTGAACAGCTCACCAGTCCGCCAGCACACACACACACACACACACACACACACACACACACACACACACACACACAGAACCATTCACACTCACTCTTAGGGGCAATTTGGAATAACCAGTTAGCCTAATGGACTGTCGGAGGAAACTGGAGTACCTAAAGCAAGGGGAAGACATGCAAACTTTACACAGAACCCCTGCTAGGCCCAGGACTCGAACCTTATGGCTGCAAACAGGAAGTGCTAACCACTGTGCTATAAGTATAAAGGAAAATTTGTTAGAAGTATAAATAAGTAAAAAACTTGTTGAAGATTTCAGTTCATGTCACAGTTTTTTTTTTTCTCCAAAGCATTTTTCAAAAGCAAGAAAGAACACATGCTGAAAATATGTTAAGGCCAGGGTTGTTTCTCAGTACCAATAATGTAGAGTATGGACTTGAATTACTGGGAAGGATAGTCTTCACAAATTATATTCTATACTAACAATAATGACCTTACAACGGACTCTCAAGAATTTGTAGCGTGCTAAATATATTCCCTTAGTCTTAGGTAGCTAAGGTTCATTATAGGTGCAAATCAGCAAGGATTAAAGGGGAAAGAAACTTTATATGTGGTTTAAGTGATCTCTTTGGTGTAGAGGACTAAAAAAACAACTCCCAACTTAAGACACAGCAAA
The DNA here is from genome assembly GCA_039654325.1 of Tandanus tandanus. NCBI lineage: Eukaryota > Metazoa > Chordata > Actinopteri > Siluriformes > Plotosidae > Tandanus > Tandanus tandanus. The sequence continues at coordinate 20,654,175 of JBCNYH010000011.1, read as the reverse complement.
TTATGTGGTGGCTGTAGGGTTTGTTGCCATGTCTAATCATTAGTAGGCTACATGAACCTGTGTTAGGAAGTCAATGACTAGCATTGCTTTGCTGATCTGCCTTTGTTCAAACATGTTCCATGAATGATTTGAATGATACTAATCCCAGTTATTCAATGCTACAATCATTACAATTATAATTAATACACCTCTCTATGTAAAACAAAAGCAGTCAGAGAGCGCAAACCTCTGCCAAGCCATACAAATTAAGTACACATCACCCCTGCTGGGCCTGCCCTACCCATCATAAGAATTTCAGATTGATCTGTGAAAAACTGTGGACAGGAAGTTGCTAACAGGAAGACAAACAAAAAAACTAATGGTGGAGGTAATTGATACAGTCCAAACAGGGCTAAATATTCAAGCTAGCAATAACTCTATAAGCACTGCCACCTTGTCATACAAGTTCTTGCCAGGAACCACCATTGACGCAATTATTAAAGGAGTTGTGTCATGATTTGTACCCAAATTTAGTTGCCAAAAAGTCATCTAAATATACCACGAATGTCCACATTGCTTGGCTATATTTGTTAAATAGCCTTTTAGCTTGCAAATCAAAATAAGTCAAGAGTTTTTGTGCCCAATATGGAACGGATATGGAGTGAAAGAGATTACAACATGTACTTTTTGAAATCTTTTTGAAAACTTTTTGAAATCAAAGAATGAGAAACAATGTACGAATCCAATTTTATATTTGGCGTCTTTTGTAAACCAAATACCCATCTATATGAATGATTAGGTCTTGTTTGATAACACCATTTATGATATTTAGGCTAACAATCTTGACATTGCCCCTTTAATGTAGCTAATTATTATGCTTAAACTTAAATCTAACTGTAAAATCAATATCTAATATAGATACTCACCATGAACGAACATAAAAGCACTGTAAGGACCAGCAAAATAGGGACCCCACAAAATCTACAATTTCAGATACTCCTCTCCTTGTGGATGCACACACACAGACATTCTGTCCTGGCCCTTTTCCATTTCCCATTGTGTTCGTGCACCTGGTGGGACGTTGGATTTGTGGGTTGAAGAAGGCAGCAGGAGAGCGCTGTGCACACAAGCAAGCATATGACAGCTCAGTGGGGTAGAGCGTAGATATATGTATGCACCTATGTGTGTGCCAACCTCGATTTATTTCTGTCCTAATCAGATCATATCATCCTCAGGGTGTATTTGATTGATGCCTGCTACTTTCTTAGTTCGGTCCTGGAAAATGTGGCCTGATGTGCATGCCTTTGTGCATTTATGATCTTTTCAAGCCAAATCATATGAAACCAACGTTTTGATTCATTCCTGAACTATATTTGTATTTGTTTGAAGTCCTGCCTGCATGTGTGTTGAGTTTGCACACTTTCAAGCTCTTTTTTTTTCCGGAGCTCACTTCCAACCAGTACGTGCTTTTCCCACCTGGGTGTATACACTATGCGTTTGTATGTGTGGGTGGGTGTGTATGCATTTGTGCACATTTAAGCACTATTTCATCCCTACACTTATATAACATCAACACTGCCTTTGCTGCCTACCTTATGCCATTTGTTTACTTTATTAATTTCCCAGAACATACACATGCTCGATTCAGTACTACCTCACATTTTGGAACAGAAACAAGAAAACCAGCTCAAACGCATTTCACCATATAATTAAGCCTAATTATGTAAAATATAAACCATTCCTTTGTTTACGGAGCATGAAGTGTATGGCATATAAACCATTGTGCTGGGGCGTCTGTTTAATGCTGCCCTTTCCCATCATTAAATACGACAAAAAACATGTTAACGTGAAAATTTGCTGACTGTAGGCCAGTATACAGTACTGTGCACGTTTTAGGCACATGCAAAAAAATCCTGTAGCGCTAAGATGCTCTAAGGTACTCTCGGACGATACTGATCATGATCCTAATTTGCCCCGGATATATTCCAATGTTACTTTGGAAGGAATCAGAGAACATTGGTACACGTCGTAAATACATATAAGTATACACTGGACAACATCGAAGGGCATAGTAGAGTTTCAGGGAAAACTTCGGGAAAGGGTTAAATATTTTGGGAGTGTTGAAAAATTTGGTGGAGATTTTTTGTGTTCAGAGTACATCAGGGAAACAGAGGAAAAACATCGGTACACATCAGTAGCGATTGGTGTGACATTAGAGCAAAATTAGAGCAACATCGGGAGACATTTCGGATAAATTTGCA
>JBCNYH010000011.1:20636142-20650947 GCA_039654325.1 Tandanus tandanus | reverse complement strand
TGTTAGAAATGTAGGTTTCTAATTTAGATTCGAAGGCTAATAGGTCATGCAGTACTACTAGCCACACTGTTAGTTTTATGTAACTGTAGCTGCTAGCATAAACATGACAGCTGTTCTTGGATTAGCATTGTCTATTAGCATTATGGGGTACTCTAGCATGTTATAACTTCCTGTAAAATGACCTTCAGAATCTGGAGAATTACTTTTATTTACTTTAGTGTGATGTCAACCAGATGTAGAGATGGAAAGCATTGTTTTTACTAACTGGCTGTAATAGCTAATATAAAGGTGCCATGCAGCAAAACTAGCCACGCTGCTGATTTTCTGTTGAGAGCTAGCTTAAACGTCCGTTTTGTCTTTTTTTGTTACAATAACAGGAAGTGTGAAACCGCTTCAGGTGAAATGGATCCTGAAAGATTCTTTGCTTGTCCTGGTTGATGACATCCAGACGAACTGAGACCTGTTTTCGCTAATCCTGCTGGCTTTAAATGAACATCTGTTTTCAGTGCGTTTAGCTCGCCCTGAGGACACAAAGGGCTCAGAACTAATAAAGCTAGTTTTAGTAAATGAATTTACACCACTTTACGATCACGATCATTTAGTGCACGCTAGTCATTTTCTGCTTTTCTTGAGAACTTCGCAATACGGAAGGGAATGGCAGAAGGATCATTCATACACTCAGTAATCTTTTTTGCACATGCAATCCCTTTTTACATAAATTTATTTCGGAATAGCAAGTTTATTGTTATGATTCAGTTCAAGTAAACCATTGTAAAACCATTAGGAAAAAATGCCTTGCAGCCCTATAGTCCTGTAAAGCTCCTGATCTTCATTTGACTGCAATAAACACAATGTGGCCAAAGCAGGTACACTGATTATAGTGTATGTAAAGTAACATTGATCTTCTTAGTATAATATGACACTACAATATGCAATCTATAACTGCTCTGTCACTGCACTAATATGGCTCTAATATGTGCTGTAATATATATATATATTTAAGTCAGCACCATATGAATATAAAAGTACCATGAGGTACCAACCTCAACTCGTGACACCACTTGTGTTAACTACAGTGCACAAGCCTCCATTGTCCCACCAATGGTAGCAGGGATGTTAAAGAAAATCCAAGTTTGATAAAATTATGTACAGCTCGTAGCCATAAATAGGGCACTGCAAGGATCCACAAAACCCACACAGTAGAAAAACAAGAATCTGAAATGGACAGTGAAGTACAAATATAAATAGAATACAATTTGATCTTGCTCTCCATACAAGGCCAAGAATTTACAATGCAATCCAGAATATGCATTGCTTATCTAATAAGAGACTGATGCACTAATTAGGTAGCATGTGATCTAGCGGACTGGTTCCAGGCTGTTTTTTTAAACCCATTCTGCTCCTGAAGAAAATATGACCAATCCTGTCTATTCCAACAGACACTTTCGACCAATCCCAGCTACTCACTCAGAAGGTGGGATACCACAAATTTGACTAACCCTGCCTGTACCCCGTGAAGAATTTCAACAGTCCTGCCTGCTTTCACTAAAGGCCTGACCAATCCAGCCTGCTCCTGTAGAAGGTTTGGTAGACCCTACCCAATGCCACAAAAAGAAATCACCAATACCTCCGGCTCCTGCAAAACATTTTACATTCTCCTATCTGCTTCTACAAAAAGTTGGTCAAATCCCACCCACTTCCACAGAAAACTTGACCAAGCCCACCTGCTCATGCAGAAAGTTTGTCAAGTCCCACCCACTTCCACAGAATGTTTGACCAAGCCCAAGTGCTTATGCAGAAAGTTTGTCAAGTCCCACCAGCTTCCACAGGAAAGCTTGACCGAGCCCACCTGCTCATGCAGAAAGTTTGTCAAGTCCCACCCACTTCCACAGAATGTTTGACCAAGCCCACCTGCTCATGTGGAAAGTTGGTCAAGTCCCATTCCCTGCAACAGAAAGTTTAAACAATACCTAGCCAATCCCACCCACTCCTGCTGAAAGTGAACTGCTTTTTTGTTTGACCTATCCTGCCTACTTGCAAGGAAAGTTTGACTAATCAAACCTGCTCCTGCAGTTAATATTATTTAAATTTGTAAATTATATTTTCTGATGGACTGAGTTGGCCTTGAACAATTTACCAGTTAAAATAGAAAAGTAAAACCATTTCTGCTTGCAACAATTTATTGGGTTCCATTGGATCCAGTCCAGCTGCACACCTCTCAACTCAGCAAGCAGGATCTGGCAATCATATTAGGAGCTTACTAGACAAAGAACCATCACATGGAGCATTTTGGAAATAATCCATCTGTTGTTTTTCCGATCTTTAACTGTCTCGTTTCTTTGTGCCCATTGTAGCCTCAGATGCCTGTTCCTGGCTAACTCAAGTTCAGATGCAGTTCTTCTGCTATTGTAGCCCGCAAATCTCATGGATTGACATGTGCATTCTGAAATGCCTTCCTGCTTATTTGACTTACTCCCACCTTCCTGTCAGTTTGAACAAGTCTAGCCATTCTCATCTGACCTCACTCATCAACAAGGCATTTCCATCTGTAGAACTGCCATTCACCGGATGTTTTTTAAACATAGTGACTATAATGTTTGGAAACCCCAGGAGATCAGTCGTTTATGAGATACTCAAACTAGACCATCTGGCTACAACAACCATGTCAGAATGAAAGTCACTAAGATCCCATACATTTCCTCTTCTCATTTTTGATGTGCACATTAACTAAAGGTTTTCAATTTACATCTGCATTTTTGCATTCTGCTACAGGATTGGCTCACTGAATAATCCAATTAGAGTGGACCTTAAGAGAGGGAACGAGATACATCTATCCATGTGACTCCGAGTGAGAGGCTGAAGACACCCTTAACAGGTTGCCAATTCATTGCAGGGTCAATTCAGGGACATGTAAGAATTCATTCATTAATTATCTGTACCACTTGCCCTGTTTATGGTTGAGGGGAAGCTAGAGGCCATTCAGTCACCCTGTGAACGCCTGATCCCGTCTGATCTCAAAAGCTAAGCAGGATTGGGCCTGGCTAGTTCTTGGATAGGAGACTGCCTGGGAATACCAGGTGCTATGGAGGGTCAGGGAAAAGGCCTGGCAACCTTCCCTATTCAAAAATCTGCCAAGAAAACTCTATGGGAGTAGAGTCACTGACCCTCAACCATGAGGATGTAATTAGACAAGACAAGGAAGCTAGAGCCTATCCCAGCTGAATCTGCATGAATGGTAGAGTACACCTTGAGCAGCTCAGCAGTCCACTGCAGGGATAGCCAATTCCAGAATAGCCAATTAGCCTAATTTGCATGTCTTTGGACTGTGGGAGGATACTAGAGCACCAGGAGGAAACCCATTCAAGAATCCAAACATCCAAACTCCCTATAGAAACTCCCCTGCCGACCACAGGGATCAACCCAGGACCTTCTTGCTGTGAGGAAGGTTCTGGGTCACCAACCCAGATGCTTACAGTCCACTCGTTGATAATTTCTTTGTATTTTAATGCTAGCTTTTCTTTTGTCTTGAAATTCTTCATAGTAATGGAGAACCTTGACCTGGTCAAGAGCTCACCATATTTCTGTGAGCAGCCATAACTGTATACACTGGCAGTCTTTGTCCCTTTCGGGCCTTTTAGCAAACTAATTTGGGTTGTATTTGAGCTTTTAAATAGTGCGTTTTTAGTTTTCTGAACCATGGCTTGACTTGTGAGCTGACAGTGCTATAAACCCCATCAGCATTTGGCCGTCCACATGGTCTTTGGGAGATGGATGGCACACTAGTGGAATAGCTGAAAACAGAGTGGGGTGGGGGGTTGGGGGTGTAAGCAGTGTTTTTTTTACAATTATATAACTCCCCTGGCCTTTGACGAAGCTGCAAAGACATGTAGAGTGTTACTCAACCAGTGCCCTTTGCTATATATTCAAACCAGACCTGCTAACGTATACAAAAACCGCACAATGACTGCCGGCTACATAAACATTCATCAACCAAGGAAAGCTGAGAGAAAGAGTCAAAGCTAAGATGAGTATGCGGTACAAAAACAGTGTGTGCCATCTATTGGAAAGGGATGAAATCGGACTCTCTCTCTCTCTCTCTCTGAGGAAAGTGTGTAGAAGTACGTGTGAATCTGTGTGACCAAACCCTCTGTTTGCCTCAGTACGGTCAACAACATGATTACAGTTAATAAAAACGACAGAAGGTCAAAGCAAAAACGAGTTCAACAGCAGTTAGGAGTAAATCGCCGTCACTGCACAAACCGTGCTGGGTGTGCTACGACCACACATAATGCGGAAGATTGTGAGGGTGAAATAGAGTCGCATGGTGGTTGTGTGTGTGTCTGTGTGTTGCGTCAGATGGACTCAGCAAGAAGACAAGCTGCTTCTCTGTGTACACACACAGCTCACAGGTCGACTACACAAAGAGCTGACGTGTGAGGAAACATTTCACTCCAGTACTGAAACTTCTAGACACACACACATGCTAGTCTTAATATCCTCATGAGGACCTTCATCTTACATAATGAATATTGTATCTTGTTAATCCTAAGCCTAATTATAATGACATTTTTACATTCTTGTATTTCTTTCTTTCTTTCTTTCTTTCTTTCTTTCTTTTCTTACGAGGACCAGCTATATATTCCCACACTCCTTGTCCCAACCAAGATATAAAGACATATCCTTTCCCCACCCTCTGACATACATATAATACACAATTTATCCACACAATATATTAAAACGTGCCACATCTTTAGCCAACCTTTTAGCATTTACAATTTTCATATTCTCATATTTTAAGTATTCCTGTTTTTACATTTATCTTTTGTTCACCATTGCTTTTACACTCTGACACTCTGTCTCTTAATAACCACCTAGCTTTGCCCTCAGTCATTGGGACTAAATGTTAAAACACACTTAACTGAAGTTCCCTCACAGATTACAGTCTGTTACTGCGCTAAAACATTTACTACAAAGCTTTTCTCATAATGGGCTGTACTACAAAAATCAACAGTGAAGTGGAGATACTGTGACCGTCCAGAAGTTAATCCCGTTATATGACAATATTTTCTTAGAATTATTATTACAGTTTAGTATGCTACACACAGAAACGGCACAATCTGACTGGTCCTCTATCTCAGGATTAAAAACATTATCCTGAGTGGATAGTGCCTGAATCAAAATGACGGACACGTACAGTTTGTCACGGTCACTTGGACCGTACGCCATTATCATTGTTGTGCTCTGAAAGGGGAAAGGGCAGCACGGTGGCATGATGGTTAGCATGACAGCAAGAATTTCCTGGGTCTGATTCCCGGGCTCAGGCATTTCTGTGTCGAGTTTGCATGTTTTCCCCGTGTTTGCATGGGTTTCCTCTGGGTACTCTGGTTTCCTCCCACCGTCCAAAGACATGCCCATTAGGCTAATTGGCTGTTCCAAATTGACCCTAGGTATGAGTGTGAATGGTTGCATGTGTGTTGCCCTGTGATGATCTGGTGAGCCGGGTGAAGGGTGTATCCCGCCTTCATCCAGTGTCGGATAAGATAGGCGCCAGCCTCCCTGGGACCCTAGTAGGACTGAGGGGTTCTGCAAATGAGTGAGTGAGTGAGTATTTTTTTTTAAATCAGTTTATAATTAGTCTTAGAATGTTTGAGTCTTATACATAGATATAGGATGATATAATATGAGCATTAACCAAAGGACACACCTGCTCAAGCCGCATTTGTGACAGATTGATTTCAAACTATATATGAGCTATAATGATAACAGCATTTTCTTCCCTCTGGTATGTTTGGGCAGCTGGAGAGTATAAGCCTGAGAGAAAAAGAGAGCATGGATTCACTTAAAAGACCTAATTAAAGGGTTCCACGTGAGGATTTCACACGAGGATCTCCGCCGTCCTCGGGTTACATGAGTTTTAAGCGGACCGTGTGCACTGATCGTGCAGAGCTATTCACATCGGCTGAGGATTCATATCAAATGTAAACAATTATTTTAAAGACGAGGTCATGCCAGGTTAGTGTTTTTGTGTGAGTGTGATGCATAAGGTCATGGGTGCAAGAAGTCTAGGGTATATGATGTCTAGGACTGTGGGCAAAGGACGAACTTTGACAATTCAATTTTAAGCTGACGAAGCTGTTCTTCACCACAGTGATAAGGAAAAATTTCTATGCTGGATATAATTTTGACTAGACTATTTTCCTACATGCTGGCATGCTGGATAACGAGCTAGTTTGTTGAAAATCTTGCTAGTGAATATCAGGGTTTGATAGTTGGGTACTAGTTTTTTTCTTTTTTTAAGCAAAAAGACTCTTCAGTGCTAGAATTTGACTTATGATTAGTATCTAAGTCCTAGTAAATGTATATGGGTCGCATTCCGCATCACCGCAGCAGGGTCCTGGGTTTGAGCCCCATGCATGGCAAGGGCGTTTCTGTGTGGAGTTTGCATGCTCTCCCCGTGCTTGTGTGAGTTTCCTCTCGGTACTCCAGTTTTCCTCCATAGTCGAAAGATACGCAAATTCTGCTAAGTGACTATTCTGGGATTGGCTGTCCCTGCAATGGACTGGCGACCTGTTCAGGGTGTACCCTGCCTTTCACCCGAATTCACGAGAATTACATCCTCATGGTTGAGGGTCAGTGACTCTATTCTCATAGCATTCTCTTAGCAGACTTTTACAGGGTAGGTTGCCAGGCCTAAGACATGCAGATTAGGCTAATTGGGTATTCTCGATTGCCCCTTGGTGTGAATGTGAATGGTTGTTTATGTGTTGGCCCTGGCGAGTTGTCCAGGGTGTACCCCACCTTTGCCCAGAATCAGCTGGGATGGGCTCCAGCCTCTTCACAACCCTAATAAAGGATGAAGCAGTTTGTGAAATGGAATGAAAATTTATTGGAAAATTTATATATTTCATCTGAAGCTTACCTTGTGAAGGACTTCCATTAAAATAATGCCATTACACATTTAGATTTAGAAGCAAAACTATATGTTCGAATGCTTTAGCTTAATAATAAATGGTTTTAAAACAGAATAAACTTGGTTTACTTTGCAGAGTATTCGGGCCGAGTTTGCTGTCACAGGCACAATCACACATTGTAAAGGATAACCTTTGGTTTGGAGCTGAAATCGGCTATCTTAGAACTCTTAATGTGATGTGCTCATTGGTAGATAATTTAGTGCCGATTAGTATTAAATTGCATTGGCACTGTGACCTAAAGACATCCAACGCCAGCATTCTTGCTGGGCCAAAAAAGTGTGCTTAAAGGTGCCAATTTGTTTACGATATATCAAATATACATGAATTATACTGTTTTCCCTTGGAAAGAAAATACCACTGGCCAACATTTCACCTCTCAAATCATTTGCTTACCTTTGAACGCAAGTCTTAATGATCCACACACCGGGAACATAAACATAGCATGCATGCCATCTAGTGGTAAGAGTAAAGAACTGCCTTTAATCAAGATGGTGACCAACAACACAGACACGGACACTGACAAATCAGTAACCTTTATCAAATTAGTCATTTGTTTGTGACTCATGGCATGTGATTTTATTGCTAAAGCGAAAAAAAACGAGGTGATATGTGAATTGACAGTGCACTGTATTTCAAGTTGATGTAAAAAATAAAAAAAATAAATAAAAAGATAATACCTTCAGTCATGTGGTCTTGTTACTGTGAACGGACACACATGGATTGTACTGACAGTCACACATGAAGCCGGTGAAGCAGGAAAACATTTGAAAGTTTTGTATTCAGCCTTAATTAACTGATAATAGGAGATAAAACACATGTTGGCTCATGATTGGCTGCCCTTAATCTGAATATAAACACTTCTATGTACTTCTTGCCTAAATTCCACCAATAGGAGGACAGCATATGATTACACAAAACCCATGGGACGTGATAACGTGTTAAACCAAAGATGCGCCATTAAGGATGTACAGTATATTTAAAAAGTCTTTAAAATGTCTCATTACAGTTAGCATACACTGATCAGTCATAACCTTATAAACATTATGACCACTAACAGGTGACCTGAATAAAGTTCATTATCTCATTACAGTGACATTTGACAAGAGTGGGATGTATTAGGCAGAACGTGAACAGCCAGTTCTTAAAGTTGGTGTGTCAGAAGAAGGTAGTTGTAATGTTATGGCTGATTGGGGATAAAAAAAAAAAAAGAAGATAAATTCCAGCTTTCATAGTTGTAGCTTGATGATTAGCATGCCAATGCTCTGCTGATAGAGTCTATGCCCACATTAAACTATTTTATGCTTTCCAGTCCGAACCACAGAATACAAATTCAAAATTTAATTGAATAAATGACATAAAATTCACACATTTTTTATTTTTCCACCTTATAGCATGACTCCAAATAATGCATTTAATATCCACAGGCTATTTTCTTTTCTTTCTGCAACAAAATATAAAATAAGGTCATTCAGGAGGCTTCATCATTCTCGTGTTATTACATCCGCTGAGGTTAGGCTCCATCAAACCCTCATGACTTTATCGGATATGTGTATAGACATCCAGATGATTCAATTGTCTAGCAGTAGTGAATCAGAGTGAGTGGACGAGTAATACGTTTAAGTCATAGAGAATAAAACCGTTCAGAATACGCAGAGAAATAGGACGAATGTAAGAAAAGGAGCGTTATGTCAGAGATGGGTTTCTGGGAATGAAGAGCCTCTGTTTGGATTGTTTTCATTTAAAAATAGATGATGACAGCCAGTGTATGCCAACCACGTAAACTGTCTCACTCTGAGTCATATGACGCACACACAGCACCTTTCTCTACAGCTCTTTCAGTTAGTCCATACTTGTTTGCTACAACAGTATATTTGGGGCACGGGGTTCTTGAGGTTTACGAGGTACTTGAGGTTTCCAACGGCTAGACAATTTATTCTCGAATTCTCAGTTCTACTGATTAACACATTAAAAAAAAAAACAGTGAAACTGTATTATGATGTTTTTTTCCAACAGCTCTTAAAATTTCAATTTAAATTAACAAGAAGCTCATGGTCTATCCTAAAAAAATACCTTTGCTTAGCAATCAATAATAATTAAAACCTAGAACTTGGCTTGCCGGTTAGCTAACGTTTAATACTTTTGGAATTAATCCAAATGCACTTTGTTAATGAAAACAAACAATAACTTTCTAGCTAATAACATATTTACAAAATTATATACTGCAGCTAGCTACTATACAAACCATTGTTAAAAAAAAAGCAAAAAACAGCTTGCCACTTTTACAACCGAATATATGAAAATGCAACTAGCTACCTACTACCTAACATATAAAGATCTAAATGACTAGCTAATTTAGCAAAAAAAATCACTAGCTACCTAAATTGACAAGCTCATTTGCAAGCTTAACTAGCTAGCAAATTTGCTGGGACAGTTTACAAAACTTAACTAGTCATGTAATTTACTTTATTGCTTAGTTTATTTAATAATCAAACGTATAAAACCTAACTATCAAATATAACGTGTATAAAATCTTACCTACTACTTCATTTCCTATTGATGTAATGTTCTGAGATTAACCGATTAACCAACATATGAAAATAATGACCAAACAGTTCCAGCCAGCAAATTTAACAAGCTAGTATACAAAGCCTCACTAACTAGCTTATTTAACAGGGGAATTTACAAAACTAAACTAATCTAGCTAATTTAGTAATTTTATATCGTTCATTTAACTAGATAGCCGAGTTAACACTCAAAAGTATAAAACCTAACCCACTAGCGAAATGAACAGAATAATTTACAAAGCATAACTAGCTGACTAATTTAACTAATGTCAAAATTATAATTAGCTAGCTAATTTAAGAATCGTATGTATAAAAACATAGTCAGCCAGCTAATTTAAGCAGCTGAATAGAAAATAAATAAATAAATAAACTATTTTCTAACGAAGCTCAAAATAAAATTCTTAAAGAAAACAAGTCGTGTTTTCAATTATATATTAATAAAAATATTTCAATTATGTATCAATATTTTTTTTTCTTTGTTTTGCTTTTTAGAAATTTACTTAGTAGAAGTACAATTATTTGAAAATTATGAAGTATTTTAACAAAGTACAAAATATACTGTATAACTGAACCCTAGGTTACATAATGTGGGCATCTTTTGGATCTTTAGTAAAAGCCTTTATACCTTTAACCTTCTTTCTCAGTTTTTAATGAACTGGGAAAGTTTGGGAAAGTTGACCTCTACGTTGTTATTATTATTATTATTATTATATTGCTAGAGCACTCCTGGTGGGTGTAAATATGAATTACACACACAGACCCCCGACTGCTTTGTCTTGCTGCAACCCACAGCTCTCCAGACCACAAAATCTTAAGTTAAATTGTTTTCTGAAACAGCAGGTCGTTATTGGAGCCGGGTTTTAACGTCCCAGTTTCACCGCTGCCATTTTTCATGTGGATGTCTGCAGCAGGCATCTGGAATTATGGGATACCTGATCCTCTAAGCCCAAACACCCCACCCTCCCAAGATGCCTTTATTCTGATCACTCCATAGCATAGAATTACCACAAGAAAAAAGTGATATATCTCACTCATTTACTCCAGCTGATTCGATATCTGCTTAAAGTACAAAGACTGGAGAAGATTAATTTAATTTAGCACTCAATCTCGGATGCGGCGGCTAATAATACACACGCGTAATCCTCGTCAAAGCAGGCTCGGAACGCAGATCGGCGTGGGTGAGTGTGTATTTAGGAGTGAGCCAGCTGAGCTCAAACCTGTAATGATTATGCAGACAGAGTGCGTTTGTGTTCGGCATTGTGCGGAACCCCATCCCCAGATAACGCACGCATTAAACACGGCCTGTAAGTGCTTCCTTGTGTTTCATGCAGCTGCTGCAGTCCTTCAGACAAACACACTCACACACACACACACACACACACACACACACACACACACACACACACACACACACCAACGTGTACACTGAGCCTAAAGAACTTCTCAAGATGCTTCTTTTCAATTCTCATTGTATTAACCTCAAGATGGCTTTGGGCTAAATTGAAGAATCAGATCCTCTCGAGCTAAGAGGAAGCAAATAAAATAAGGCAGATAAAAAGATAAAGAAAGAGTCGAGGGAACACTTAAAACACAGGCCTTGATGTATGTCATTATAGGCAGCCGGCCTGACGCCCACACAATACCTGCTTATACCAGCCTGTATAAATTACACCTAGAACTGACAGGTGAAGGAGAAAAGGGACTGTGTGTGTATGAGTGTGTGCACGAAAGACAGACACAGAGCAGGGAGGCGTTAAAAGCATGTGGCGGCTATAAATACCAGCGATCTTCCCCTGTAATTGTGACAAAAAAAAAATAAAACGTTAGCATGCCAAAGCTGGAGAAATAATGGCATTTGGAATCAATTACGCCATCATTGCGACTGGAACGACAGTCAAAAGCTCGGAAAATATTTGCAGAAGATTGAGTGGTGGAGTTTCGGCGAAAGAGAGGGAGAGAGGGAAAGAGTAGTAATTGTCACTGAATACCTTTCTCAACAGCGAAAAAATCTACGGCGAGGGGCCCAGACAGTGCGATTACGGCTGTTTTTATTGCAACCCGAATACGCCGGTGCAGTAATTGACAGCCTGCAGGAAATGTGAAACTTTAGATACGAGTCAGGGGCTGGATGGGAGCGCATATTGAGATATCGAGATGTTTAAGGAGGACTCGAGCAAACAGGAAGATAGATAGAAGGGTGACTAACGGGGGACTAACAGCCCCCACACACGCTCACTTTCCCACTTCTTCTGCAGACTCTCTGAACTGAGGAATCTCTGTCACCACAGTTGTCTGTTTATTGTGAGGAAAACAAACGTGGCCTTTACTCGTCTTCAAGACGGGTGACACGAGGTGGAACGCGGTTCAGGTGACGGGGTGTAGGAATAAGATATAAAGTTAAGCAAGAGTGAAATGTCAGGAAAGGAAAAGCCCACATCTCAGCGGGCTGTGTTTAATTTATGAATCCCGGCTTGTCGGAATTCAGAGCACGGTACGGCTGGCATTAGGAATTCGTGCCTGAGGAGAGACAGACACAATGTGTCAATTATGATGATCCAGGGCCAGGTGTATGAGCAGGTCAGTGTGTGGGAAAGACAGAAGGTTCAGCACTTCATAAAAACGACATGTCTGCATGCTAGCAAGTACACAACAACTAGTAGCAAGCGCGGGCCTTCGTTCCTTCCCTCCCTCGCCCTTTCCTTGTGGCAATTAGAGGATACATGGACCAGGTCCCTTACCCCTACTCTGTCAGCACCTGTCTACAGTGGCTTCCATACATGACCTCCTCTTATAGTGCTCCAATTAGATGGATCAGGGGTCAATTGGATAGAAAACACAGCAGAGCAGAGGCATTTAACGGCAGATAAACGCAGCCAGTCTGTCACAACATTTTCTCTGCACCGTTCGAAGCGCCATTTCCTCTCCGAACTCTCGACTGACGTCTCGGACCTGCTCGGCCCTCCCGGATTACAAAAGCTGACTTTGTGTCGAGGCATGGGATGTGACCACACAGGATGAATGGACTACACCGTGCTAAGGACTTCTTTCATGAGCACTTCAGGTAATTTCATGGAAATTTCAGCCCAATGGCGCTGACTGTAACGGAGCACTGACATTAAAGACTCATTTGAGCGATCTCATGAAAAGGACCAATCGGATTACGGAATGCAGCAGTGCTGTGGTATAAATACATTTACTGTATGACAACAACAGTGCACGCAATCTGATTGGTCAAAGCATGGGACAACAAATCGTGTATTGACCAGTGTTCATCCGATCGGCAAGTTAGCTGTTAGCTAGCTACATTGCATGCTATAATCTTTAGCAGCTTCCAGTGAACCGTTCAGCAGTTTCCTGAACCAAAACCCTTCATCACGGGAAGGGAAAAAAAGTGAAAGCTTCCAAAGACCTCACAGACACGAATGAGGGTGCCATGTTCAGAAGAGGGCAAGTAACAGTACCTCAAATGAATTAAATAAGGCCGCCATTTTAAAATGCCACATAATAAACTACTTATCAGCCCTGTTTGCTCGGTCTGTACAGAGAAATCTCTTGTACTAAAGACCTCAGGCTGAGATTTCTCAGTACACACCGAGCAAACAGGCTGAATAAGTAGTTACTGTACATTTGTATAGTGGTGCATCACATATAGGATATTTGGACCTGATAAAACAAGGTCCTGGGCTCGAGCGCCGTTTGGAGTTTACAAGGTTCTCTCCATGCATGCTTGCGTGGGTTTCCTCCAGGTACTCCAGTTTCCTCCATCAATTAAAAAACATGCCCATTAGGCTGATTGGCTGTTCCAAATTGCCGCATGGTGTGAGTATGAATTGTTGTATGTGCTTGGCCCTGATGGATTGGCGAGCTGTACGGGGTGTACCGCAATTCGGCTTAAATAGGCCCCGGACTCCGCGTGACCTTAGTAGGATTAAGCGGTTCAGTAAATGGATATACCTAATATATATCACTTTTTCTACTTTGGAAAATGGTTGGCCTGCCACTAAGTAATAATTACATGTTTAACAATTTCACTCTGGGAAAGCAGCAGCTTCTGGTCTAATAGGGTGATAGAGTTTGTTCGGAATAGTGCCTTGTTTTTTCAGGTCAGCTGCCAACAATGGGAGCCACAGCACTGACCAAAGTCAATTCCTGTTTCTGCAACGTGCCATAAACTCAATTGGACTTGAAACCAAGGAAATCCCACTAACATCAATTAAGGCATGTATTAAATGTTTGGGACGCTTTAAATGGCCGTTGTGGTGGGAAGAGCCCCTTATTATATACACTGTAGTGGTAAGGAGACAGAAAGGTCGAAGATTTGTAGTACTTGGCTTTCAAACATGCAGTTCAACGTCATCGGGCGTGTGGTGTCAACAAAGGAAGCTTACAATACAGACACGTATCTGGCAGCATGACTGTCACTTCATGTCAGAATCATTGCAGTTAAGAATCTAACTTTAGCTCCAGGAGGAGAAAAATGAAATCTGGCAGGCAAAATGTAGATGGATTCCATCTACAGCTGCTGGGATACAAATTTGTACTGGTCATTCCAATCAGTTAATGAAACAATCAATCATGGAGTCTGGCAATTAGTCAGCCGCAGTTTATTCCAGTCCATCCATCCATCCATCCATCCATCCATCCATCCATCCATCCATCCATCCATTAACTAATCAATTAATAAATGAATACATTAATCATTTAAAAGGCCAATCAGTGAGTGAGGCAGTCACAGTTCATTGTATCCATCCACCCATCAATTCATCCATCCATTCATTCATCCATCCATTCATCAACTATTATTGAATGAATGAAGTAATCAGTAAAGTAATTAGCCAGTTCAGTGAGTCACGCATGGTTCTCTCTAATCCTCGATGTATTAATCAGCCACCGAGTCAATTATGATTCATTCTAATTAACCAACCAATCCATCAATCAATTAAACAGTTTGTCATTAAGCCAATGAATCATTCACTGAGTCAGTCACTCATCCACTGTTCATTTCAATCAATCAATCAATCAATCAATTAATGATTTGTCTTTGAGTTAATGGGTCAGTCAGTGAGTCAGTAAGTGAACCACTGCTCAGTCTACTCACTGGTCAGTCACAGTTAATTACAATCAGTCAATCAATCAAATCAACCAATAAATTAAACAATCAGTTCAGTCAAGTCAGTGACCCACTGTTTATTCCAATCAATCAATCAATCAATCAATCTATCTATCTATCTATCTATCTATCTATCTATCTATCTATCTATCTATCTATC
>JBCNYH010000011.1:20609164-20622992 GCA_039654325.1 Tandanus tandanus | reverse complement strand
CGTATCTGACTTTAAGTTTAGGGAATAAATTTTTTGCCTGATATTTTCAATTTTAACATTAAAAAAGTTCATGAAGTTCATATTTTTATATAAAACTATAAAAGTTATAAAGCTTTATATATATATAAAATCAAACCCTGATTATCTCTAATGATGTAAGCAATAATTGTAATGTTGGAAAAACCCTGACACCTCTTACCTAATGTTCTTTTATTCATTTATTTATATATACAATTTAGATTGGTGTTAAATTGAAAAATTTAAGTCACTAATAAATTATAAAACCTTTTTTAGTCCACTGTTGATACTATCTTTCCACTACTACCTGAACTTTTACTTTAAAATCCACCAATACTCTACGGCATTGCTCTCCTTGCACACTCCATGGTTGTGTTCATAAATAATGACCATGGTGGGTAAAAATGCATCAAATATCTGATGCCTAGCTTCAGAGAATCAATAGTACTAGGGCCCAAGTGATTTGAGTTCTTCCAGAAATATACAAAGTTATCAAAGTAATATAAAGTTATCAAGAATATACTTGGTGTCCAATGGGTAACTGTAAGGTAAAGTTTTGTTTAGTTTTATTTTGTTTTGTTTAATAAAAATACAGTGCAAGATAATAAAAAAAAACAGCATACGGTTATAAGAAACGAATGAATGATAGGGTATAATTATTATGATATTTATTAACATTGCTTGCACCTTGTATAGAGTCCATCTGGTACAGTCAATTTTGTCTCGTATCTCAAGAACACTTCATGTAGTAATGGCATACAAGTGTATAATGGCGTAAATCATGTTTATAGGTTGGTGAGAAGCCTGAAGATGAAGATGAAGAGCTCTAAGTGCATGATGGACCAAGACTGCAGGATCAGACAATACCTACAATCATGTAAAAAATGAATATAATAAAGTTAAAATTATTAATAATAATAATAATAATAATAATAATAATAAGGGCAGCACGGTGGTGTAGTGGTTAGCACGTCCACCTCACAGCAAGAAGACCTGGGTTTGATTCCCAGTCCCGTGGCGTTTCTGTGTGGAGTTTGCATGTTCTCCTGTGGGCTTGCGTGGGTTTCCTCTGGGTACTCCAGTTCCCTCCTACAGTCCAAAAACATGCACAGTAGGCTAATTGGCTGTTCCAAATCACCCCTTGTTGTGAGTGTGAATGGTTGTATGTGTGTTGGTCCTGCAATGGCCTGGCGAGCTATCCAGGGTGTACCCCACCATCGCCCTCGCCCTTGCTTCCCCGCAACCCTAATTAGGATTAAGCAGCTTAGGAAATGAATGAATGAATGAATGAATAAAAATAATAATAAATACATCCAATAGAAAAAATTTTTCATATATCTTTGTAAAAACAAACATTTCATGCAACACTCCTTTAATACAGAGCCTACGGATAAAGAGAATAAACTTTAATAAAATTCAATTCAATTATTTATTCAAGAGAAAAATATTAATAGAAGTTATTTCCTGAGTTTGCTGGGGCAGTACGGTTTAAATAAAACAGGTTCCACTTACAGGAGGTTATAATGAATGGCGCCTTATCTGGAACGTGCGTTCACTCATTCATTCATTCATTCATTGAACTCTGGGTGAAGAAAGGATACATCATGAACAGCTCGCCAGTTCATCACAGGGCAACACACACACAACCATTCACACTCAAACCTAGGAGTGATTTGGAACAGCCAATTAGCCTACTGTGCATGTATATGGACTGTAGGAGGAAACCGGATTACCCAGAGGAAACCCATATAAGCACATGAAGAACATGCCACTTCACACAACGGTAAATAGTTTCTGAAATGATATGTTTTGGATTTTATTTAGTGTTTTGCCAAAAAGAGACGTTATTTAAGCTACTTTATGGCCCTTCTTTACCTTTATTTATTTATTAATTTATTTGTTTGTTTGTTTTTCCAATGATGGCCATATTGGCGAGAATCACTTCAAGTGGGTGTAAGATCAGTAGCCTGGAAACGATGACAGTCATAGGCATTATCAACTCTACCCAAGTGCCAGTTTGTTTATGATTCATGTCTTTGATGGTTTAACGTCACTGAGCAAATTAGCTTGCAGTAGCTAGTTCTATGCCAATAACCGTGCTAGCATGAAGACATGTTGTTGACTTAGTGTATAGTAATACAGTGTAAGCCTGAAAATAGACCGATTTTTTTAAAATATGTCGTTGTTTAACAAATACTTGCTGACATTCCATAAGCATCGCTATAAACTCACACACTGGCTCATTTGGAGCCATAAAACAGTTCCACTTGCAGCAAGTTATAATCAATGGCACCTAATCTGAAACATTTGTTCTTTCATTCATTTATTTGCCAACATTCTTAATCCTACTAGGGTCGAGGGGATGGTGGTGCCTATCACAGCCGACACTGGGTAAAGGCAGGGTACACCCTAAACAACTCAAAAGACCAATATACACGCAGCCATTCACACTCACACTCAAACCAAGGGGCAATTTGGAACAGGCAGTTAGCCTAATGTGCATGTCTTTGAACTGTGGGAGGAAACCGGAGTACCTGGAGAAAACCCAAGCAAGCACAGGGAGAACATGTAAACTCAAACCCAGGACCCTCTTGCTGTGAGGCGGACATGCTGACCACTATGCCACCACTATGCCTGTTGTATGCCACCACTATGCCACCACTATGCCACCACTTTATGACACGCTGTGTTTTTTTAATTTTTTTTAACTCCAGCACGCCGCGAAGTGTTTTGTGTCAAAATTGTTTGCAATGATTTTTCCAGCATTTTCTAGGCATTTGTTCAATCTTTTAATTAATTAATTGATTGATTGATTGATTGATTGATTGATTGATTGATTGATTGATTGATTGATTGATTGATTGATTTTATTTATTTATTTATTTATTTATTTTTTAATCGTGGGTTGGCGGAACAGAGATTTCAATTCTGTACAATTTTCGATGAATGCCTTTCCTACTGACCATGACACAGTGCAAAACTGTTCGATAAAAGCTTTTCACACGTCTCAAACCTTCAACGTCTCTGTACTTTTGGGGGGGGGATCATAAAAGATGTGCTTGCCTGTGTTCTGTGAAAGTGTGGCCAGAACGTAGGGGAGATGAAATCAATACGAATTGTTGGCTGAGTGCCGAGCGTCAGTCTTTGACCTCAGCCAAAGCTTTCAATTTGGGTTTAATGTAAGGAATAAAACATAAACCAAAACAGAAGTGGGGTGTTAGGAAAATAGTTATGGGGCGGGGTGTTTTTTCCAAAACATTAAAAAACTTCAACTAATATAGTTATTATTTCCAGCCAATCACATTTAATCTATCATAGGTTCGAGGTTTCAATGTCCGGGAATTTTCCACCATTTTTGATGGAACGTTTACATGAGCTCATCATGACACCTTTACAGTTAGTAAACATCCCACGATTATCTGAATATTCATTTCTAAGACGGTTTTCTAATGGAAAATGGCTGTATGGGTGATTGTGTACAGAACCCTGAATTACAGGTTGACGAAATTGAAAATGACAGAGGGGACAGTAATTTCTGAGAAAATGAAGACACATCAATGTACCCTTGAAAAAGACAAAAATATCTAAAGGACAATCCAAGGTGGTCCAAAGCTTGCAGATTTCACTTATATGGAAAGGTCCAATTTTCAAGTTTATTTCTTAAGGACCATGTACAAAAAAACCATGAATCTAAATTGCAAACACACGTACAGTAGGTTTTTGACCATAACAGCTGGTATTTTCAAGGTTGAATACGAGAGGAATTTAAAAGTTTTATATATAACATTATAAAGTAGAATCATATATTATATTATAAAGTGGGATTTACTAAATGACTAAATGGTGTGTAAATGTCTAGATGACATTTTTGTGTCCATCAGCCACCTTGCCACTTGACATTTTTTGAGTCAGTGTTACTCAAGTTGACTTGGAATCAATGTTGGCCCACTCAAGTTCACTTGGGTTCAATGTTGGCTCAGTCAAAGTAACTTTGGTTCAATGATGGCCAACACAAATTCACTTGGGCACAATGTTGGCCCATCCAAATTTACTTGAGCTCAATTGCTGGCCCACCCAAATTCTCTTGGGCACAATGTTGGCCCATCCAAATTTACTTGGGAGCAATGTTGGCCCACCCAAATTCACTTGGGCACAATGTTGGCCCACCCAAATTTACTTGGGGGCAATGTTGACCTACTCAAATTCACTTGGGCTCAGTTGCTGGCCCACCCAAATTCACTTGGGCACAATGTTGGCCCATCCAAATTTACTTGGGGGCATTGTTGGCCCACCCAAATTCACAAGGGTTTTATGATGTCCTACCCAAATCAACTTGGGCGCAATGTTGGCCCACCCAAATTAACTTGGACTTAATATTGGCCTATCCAAATTCACTTGGGCTTAATGTTGGCCTACCCAAATTCACGTCTGCGCAATGTTGGCCTACCTAAATTCACTTGGGCGCAATGTTGGCCTACCCAAATCAACTTGGGCGCAATGTTGGCCCACCCAAATTCACTTGGGCTTAATATTGGCCTATCCAAATCCACTTGGGCGCAATGTTGGCCTACCCAAATTCACTTGGGCGCAATGTTGGCCTACCCAAATTCACTTGGGCGCAATGTTGGCCTACCCAAATTCACTTGGGCGCAATGTTGGCCTACCAAAATTAACTTGGACTTAATATTGGCCTATCCAAATTCACTTGGGCTTAATGTTGGCCCACCCAAATTCACTTGGGCGCAATGTTGGCATACCCAAATTCACTTGGGCTTAATATTGGCCTATCCAAATTCACTTGGGCGTAATGTTGGCCTACCCAAATTCACTTGGGTGCAATGTTGGCCTACCCAAATTCACTTGGGTGCAATGTTGGCCTACCCAAATTCACTTGGGCTTAATATTGGCCTATCCAAATTCACTTGGGCGTAATGTTGGCCTACTCAAATTCACTTGGGTGCAATGTTGGCCTACCCAAATTCACTTGGGCTTAATATTGGCATATCCAAATTCACTTGGGCTTATTGTTGGCCTACCCAAATTCACTTGGGCTTGATGTTGGCCCACCCAAATTTACTTGGGTTTGATGTTATTCTACCAGTATTTACTTGGGCTCAATGTTGGCCCACCCAAACTCACTTGGGCTTTAAGTTGACCCACCTAAATTCACTTGGGTTCAATGGTAGTCCACCCTTAAATACAACTGGGCCAAAATTAGATTTTTGTTTCTTTTTTTTAATCATTTTGTGGTACTTTATTTTTGTATATGTGTAAAAACAGGCTTCCTGTTCCTCTTCTTTTTAGTTCCCTGGAGAAGGACCTAATTCACTAGTTTACAAAATCAGGGTTATTTTGAAGCATATATTTTTAGTGTTATTCTTTGTTGTACATTTAAAGTAATTTACAGATGTAAGGCTTTTTTACTTTAGTTTGTATATAGCAGCTTTAGGGCAGATAATTACCTTCACAGAGTAGGAAAGTTCCCAGGTAGCAAAACTAAGTGCCAAAGTAATTTTGTCCGATGACTTTCAGTCACCCTTAAGTCCACCTTGCCAAACATAAGCTCAATATGTGCCCAGTGTCAGGCATTTTGCTGTGTCCACTGACCAATTCTGGACCGTCACGGCCAACAGACTTTCAGCGTTCTTGCCAACATTTTACCCATTTTTTCTGGGTCATTGTTAGCTTAAAATCAGCCATTTACTTGGGTCAACATTGGTCCACATTTGTTTGCACTTAAGCCAAAAATGAACCCATTCACACAGGAAACAAGTGTTTACTACAATTCTATATATAAGTATGGTTACCTGACATTACGTGTAGTATGTGAAACATTATATTTTTTATTTAATATGTTGGTGTACCATACTGACCATGCATTTAAATGCAGTATTCTAACATCGAGGAGAACATGGTTGGTAAAGAATTCACTCGGGACCAGTTTACAGACTGCAGATTCACAAACACAGACAGTCATACCCAGGACTCGTACCAGATAAACAAGAGACTGACTGGAATGTAATTCATTTAGGACACATAAGTAATGCTGCAGGGATATCAGTCATGATTGCTGGGCTTTCCAAAACAACTACCACTACAGATTTATTAAAAAGCAAAACATAATAAGACTTGGATTAACCCAGATTATATATTATACATTTTTACCCCGCTAATATCACCACATGTTGAAAATTGCTTCTTATCACACACTCCAACTATCATTTATTGTCAGACGTTGATCAGTAAGTACAAATGAACATGGCGATAAGCAAAAAAATAAACATAAAAAAAGTGTGTGTGTGTGGGTGTTTTTTTTTTTTTTCTTTAAGCAAATCTGAGCAGAACGGAAACTTCAATCCTGTACAATTCTCAATGGATGGCTTTTATATTCACCATGACCCTCTGTAACACTGTCTGGTCAAAGTTTTTTTTCACACCTCATAAACTGGGAAGATGTACTATGTGTCACTGCCTTCCTGGAAAAAATCGAAACTGTATGAGATGGCATGACCAGCATATAAAAGAAAGAGGATTAAGGTGAGGGCGGCACGGTGGTGTAGCGGTTAGCATGTCCGCCTCACAGTAAGAACATCCTGGGTTTGAGTCCTGGCCGTTTCTGTGTGGGGTTTGCATGTTGTTCCCTTGCTTGCCTGGGTTTCCTCCCAGTATTCTGGTTTCCTCCAGCAATCCAAAGACATGCACTTTAGGCTAATTGGCTGTTCCAAATTCTCCCTAGGTGTGAGTGTAAGTGTCGAAGGTTGTGTGTGCTGGCCTTGTGATGGTCTAATGATGGTCTGTTCGCCTTCGCACCATCGTCGGCTGAGATAGGCTCCAGTCTCCCCGTGACCCTAATATATTAAGTGGTTCGGCAAACGAGTGATTGAGAGTCTTTGCTAAAGCTCTCTATAAGGAGAAGACTGTTCTATAGCTACACATGTCCACTACAATCAGTCTTGTACATGAACAAGATTTGGGATGAGATGGGGTTAACACCGACCATGCACTTTAGCACCATATTTGAACACAGAGGACACGGCGGTTGGTGAAGAAGAATTCATGTGGCTTTCACTGGTGATCAGATTACATTCTGCAGGCGTACGCACGCGCAAAGTCATGCCGAGGACTCGTACCAGATGTGAGATAAACAATAAGAGACCAACTGGAATGCATTTTGTGAGGGATAACATATGTAGGCTTTCTGGAAGGTTCCAAAAATGCACTAGCGCGATCAAGTACTGTCCATATTTCATTGCTGGTTAGAAAAACAAACTAAAAAATTTTCAACATGGTATAATTGTAGCAGTACCTTCCGTGGAATCAGACCAGAGGTACTACTCTTCGCTCCCAACATGCATCAATGAGCCTCAGAGACCTCTGACACTCTTTTATTTCACTGGTTGGCCTTCCTCGGGCCACCTTTGGTAGGTACTTACCACTGCATAGCATGAACACCCCACAAGACCTGCTGTTTTTGGGAGATGAAAAGACCCAGTCGTTTAGCCATTCATGTTCAGTCGTTCACTCGGATCGTTACCTTTGCTCATTTTTTCTAGCTTCCAACAGCTCGTTGACCATCTCAGGACCAACACTTACTCACAACCCCTCACACTCACATTCACACTCAGTGGTAATTTTGTAACAGCCAATTAGCCTAACGTGCATGTTTTTAGACTGTGGGAGGAAACCGGAGTACTTGGAGGGAACCTACACAAGTACAGTGAAAACATGCAAACTCCACAAAGAAACGCTTGAGCCCAAGACCCAAACCTAGGACCTTCTTGCTGTGAGGCGGACGTGCTAACCACCACACCACCGTGCCGCCCAGGTATGATCACAGTGGGGTTTTTTTCATTAATTTATGAGAATAGTCCTGCATAAATTACTATTAGTATTAGTACTGATCAGGTGCCCAACTGATCTGCAGTTTCC
Source organism: Tandanus tandanus (assembly GCA_039654325.1). Taxonomy (NCBI): domain Eukaryota; kingdom Metazoa; phylum Chordata; class Actinopteri; order Siluriformes; family Plotosidae; genus Tandanus; species Tandanus tandanus. The sequence goes on along the minus strand of JBCNYH010000011.1, from coordinate 20,615,045 downwards.
ACTGCTGCTGAGCATACTGATACTGGAAGACGAGCCTAGGGGACTAAAAAAAAGTGGGTGAGTTCTTTGTTGAGAGAGGAAGTAAGTAATTTGCGAGCCCTACGCATCATTACCGACCCCAATCCTCCTGATGAGGTGTGTGCGCACGCTAGAGGAAGCAGATCTGAAATTGAAAGCCCGGCTTAGGCTTTAAAATACGCCGCACTTAATAAGCGTTAACGATACCGCTGTATACACACAGGTGCTATATGACACTCATCAGCTGTGCGCTTCATTTTGCTTTTAGATGGAAACACGCCAGGGACAAAAAAAAAAAAAAAAAAAAAGTTCAAACATTTCAACTTCAGACTTGAAAACATTTATGTGGAAAAAAAGTCGAGTAGCGGTAAAGGAGAAATTACTTAAATGAGCAATTAGTGGTACAACCCATCAGACATCGATGAGGGGTTGGGCGTCTGTCTATTTGTGACACCTCCCTGTTTTTTTTGGCATGAGGTTTCAGACTACTGTGGGAAGATGGAAAGATGGCGGAGTCATTATTTGCATTTTCTTGTGTCTTTAGTTCAGAACTGAAGAACATCTGACGCTTGGTGTTGCCAAAAAAATGGGCTTTTATCCAGTGTGCACTCACTCACTCATTTGCCAAACCGCTTAATCCTACTAGGGTCGTGTGGAGGCTGGAGACTATCTCAGCCAACACTGGACGAAGGTGGGGTATACCCTGAATAGCCCGCCAGACAATCTCAGGGCAACACACACAACCATTCACACACACCGTCACGTCTAAGGACAATTTGGAACAGCCAATTAGCCTAATGTGCAAGTGTTTGGATTGTGGAAGGAAATCGGAGTACCCGGAGGAAACCCACGCAAATCTCAGGGAGAACAACCAAACTACACACAGAAACCACCAAGCCCAGGACTCAACCCAAGGACCTTCTTGCTGTGAGGTGGACGTGCTAACTACGACGCCACTGTGCGGCCCATAATGGTAACCGTAACCTTTAAAAGCAGCAGCATTGGTTTTTAGGACAGATTTAGCAAATACTGCACACAGAATGTGGGTGATACGGTGATGTAGTGGTTAGCACGTTCACCTCACAGCAAGAAGGTCCTGGGTTTGAGTCACGAGCATGGTGAAGTCATTTCTATGTGGAGCTTGCGTCGGCTTTCTCTGGGTACTCTGGTCTCCTCCCACAGTCCAAAGACATGCACATTAGGCTAACTGGTTGTTTCAAATTGTCCCTGGATGTGAATGTGAGTATGAAAGTGTGTGTTGCACTGCAATGGTATAGCGAGATGTTCAGGGTGTTCCCCGCCTTCGCCAAACTTCGTCTGAGATAGGCTCCAGCCTCCCCGTGACCCTAGTACAGTAGTATTGAGTGGTTCGACAAGTGAGTGAGTGTACACAAAATGTGCTTAAAGTCGTTTATGCCAATAGCATGACAAGATGAAGTGCATTCTTATTATTTATATCATGCTGCTACACAGCAGGAATGGAGTCAGAGACACTTCGCAGATCAGCAGGTCTTTATTAAAGATGCCAACAGTACAAGGGTACAGTCCAATATTGTAAATGTTAGGCAGGCAAGGGACAGACAGTTACAAGTAGGCGAGGCACACTCAGGAATCAGGCTAATCGTAAGCCATAGGGCAAACGAGGGTCAAAGACAGAAAGTTCTGCAATAAAATAATTAACATGGCTCGGTATACACTAGAAAACACAGATGCAATACTTTGCACTTGAACTTGAACTAGGGTGTCCTTATATAGGCTGGCATGTAATCAGCGTGACTGCTGACAGGTGCGCTGGGGTCATGTGACATGGAAGTGTGAAGTCAGGAGACTGTGACTGCTGGTTGGGGAAGTACGTTGAACAGTTCGGGGTTCTGATTGTATGACACTTTCCTTTAATTCAGTTTATAATTTGTGTAGCACTCGGGTAACATGACGTCATTCATCACCATAACTCCCATTATCATCCTCTGACTGATAGGGTCACGGGAGGCTGGAGCCTATCTCAGCCGACACTGGTTAAAGGCGGGGTACACCATGAAAAGCTTGCCAGATCATCGCAGGGCCAACACAGACACAACCATTCGCACTCACACTCACACCTAGGAGCAATTTGGAACAGCCAGTTATCCTAATGTGCACGTCTTGTGACTGTGGGAAGAAACCAGAGTACCTGGTGGAAATTGACGCAAGAATGGGGAGAACATGCAGACTCCACAATGAAACACCCGAGCCCGGGACTCAAACCCAGGACCTTCTTGCTGTGAGGCGGACATGCTAACCACAATGGCGCCATGCTGCCCAATCAATATCACGATATAATGACAATTAAAAAAACTAAATAACCTAAAAAAAAACTGGATGGACACTCATAGGGCGCAAGGTTCCTCCACCTTGGATGAATAATGCAGCAAATATGCCCTATAGGTGTACTGGTTTTAATTACCCATGTGCTAATCTTACCATATATCCCACAGTATATGGATGTAACCAGGGATGGATTTAGATGGGTGACATGGGCAGCCACCTAGGGCGTCTTCTTGTGGTACACAGCGTGGGACACTTTAACCTCTTGAGACCCCACTGCCATCATATGAGGACATCAACTTTCATCAACTACATCATGTGTGTTTCCTTGTAAGCTCCCTATATAAAAGGCCATTTGGTTTTACCCTTTTTCCAAACTTCTTCCTGTTTAAAGATGTTGATAAAATTCATAATTTATCAGGTGGTGAAGAACAGAAGCAGTGTGGACAAATGGCAAGACTCACAACCTTATTGTTTGGGTCTTAGGAGGATAAGAAAAAAAAAAACAATCTATATTTCAGCGATCAGTTCAATTTGTAGATATATGGCAACCCGCAAGGTATGTGTAGAAAAAAATTACGTTGTCCCAAAAAATAAAAAATAAAAAATAAAAAAATCATGACCATCCAAGTGCCTAGAAAATGTCAAAACCGAAAACAGAAAAAAATAAAGAAGAGGAGGAGAAACCAGCAACTCTTATGTTTGAAAGCTAATGTCGCTATGTTGCTCCTTCCTACACATGACACGACAGTAGGCTATTCCATGTTCTGTCCAATCAGCAACTAGCATTGGATAATTACATAACAATGTACGGTATGCAAGTATGCGATTACAATTTAACACATTGGTTAATTCTCACTGCGATGACACCATGAGGTGGTTCTGTGGTCATGTAGGGTTGGCTCCGTCCTGAGTGTAGTGAGCAGAACTTTCAGTACTGAAGGATAGCTAAAAGACATTCATATAATCTTTTATAATATATGGAGCCCAGGGCACCATATAGACTTGACCAAATTAGCGAAAACAAAAACCTCTTGATTAAAGGTCTTTGAAGGTCACTGGGGCGGCATGGTGGTGTAGTGGTTAGCACGTCTGCCCCACAGCAAGAAGGCCTGGGTTCGATTCCCAGCTTGGGCGTTTCAGTGTGGAGATTGCATGTTCTCCCCATGTTTGCGTGGGTTTCCTTCGGGTACTCCGGTTTCCTCCTACAGTCCAAAAACATGCACAGGCTAATTGGTAGGATAATTGGTTGTTCCAAATCACCCCTAGGTGTGAGTGTAAATGCTTGTGTGAGTGTTGGCCCTGTGATGGCCTGGCAAGCTGTCCAGGGTGTACCCCAGAGTCGGCTGAGATGGGCACCAGCCTCCCCGCGACCCTAATTAGGAATAAGCGGCTTAGTGAATAAATGAAGGTCAAAGGTTAAATCATTTTGAAGTCCATATATGCTTTCCTATTAATGTTCCATGGTAACTGTATGTCTATTGGCACTCTTTCCCAAGTTATAAGCACTTAAAATCCTTTGACCTTGATTTTCACCTTTCAAGGTCACTTGTGGTCAGAGGTCATTGTCTCATTTTAAAGTCCATGTTTGGTTTCCTGGTAGTGTCCCATAGTAAAAGCATGTCTATTGGTACTTGGTTTGATGTTATAGGTGATCAATCTCCAAAATTTTATGACCTTGGTCTGACCGTCAGCCTTGACCTAGACATTCCAAAATCAAGTCATCTCCAGGCCTCTTGGAGGACAGTGTCCCCACCAAGTTTGGTGAAAATCCATGCACGGGTGTGGCCAGTATTTTGTTAAAAGGCAAATAGTGAGTACAATACCAATATATGAGAGGCTTTTCTTCTTCTTGGGATCGTTAGAAAAATCTAAGTGATGCATCCTGACATTTATTTTACACACTTATTTGTAAAAGCAATATATGTGGGTCAAAAATGGTATAAGAAAAACAAACTGTCCGACGTCTGTTAGTGGAGAAAAGTTTGAGAAAAAAGGTTCTTGCTTGCAAAAAAAGCTTTTTTGGAGCCTTTAATTTCCAGGAAATGGTTTCACTTTTGATCCCGCCTCACAATTCGAACGTAAAACCATATCGCATTATCCATCACCATCACTTCTTCTATATATACCATATATAGAAAGTGAAAGAATGAAGAAAAAGAAAATAACGTGACACACATCTGGACTTTTAAAAACACAGAAAAGGAGGGGGGGGGTAGAGGAAGAAGAAAAGTCGCTGAAGTCGTCCACATAGGGGCTAGTCTGACAAAAACAATACGGGTGAGTGATTGTGGCATCGAGGCCCACAGACATTAAAGCTTCATCTGTCACGGCGGAGGCGTTTGCGAAAATGACGAAAATCTGGAAGCCATTTTATCAGCAGTGGCGGAAAAAAAAACGGGAAAAAAAGGCAGGTCAGGAACGGGGCGCTTGAATAAATCAGCAGTTAAAGGATCGTTCCACTTAAATAATCCTATTAAAAATCATAAATGTAGCACACCTGGGTGGGGTCACGGTGACACCAACGCCTGAAGTCCGTACCGCCTATTGGAGGCACTTCGACAAAACACACAGCGTAAGACGGCCACTCACTTGCACATTCGCTCGATTTACCCACACCCTCAAGCGTAGCCTGTATCGTTTTCAAAGATTTTTCTTTTTACCTCAGGATAACAAATTAACCAATCAGCTCTTTAATGGATCGACCTGTTGACTTTTTTTTTTTTTTCCGAATCAAGCATACCACAGGTAACTCAATCCGCCTGAGTCGAGTCACGGATTACAAACACAATCCATTTTCTATTGTGACCCCTCTGTGGCCGAAAATAAAAAAGAAAGAAAGGATGGATAGCTGCTATTCTAGCTGAAGTGTGATGGTGGTCTGTGTGTCTATCCAATCTGTGCATTAATTTTTTTTTTCAAGCATGAAAAATATTCTTTCTCACCACATATTTAGCATAGGCCAAGGGAAGTTTGTTTTTTAATGTGGCCTGCTTTGGGTCTCTGAATATCCGAGAAATGGAACGAAGCTGGGAGCATTAGGGAGAGAGTGGACTGATATATAGGAGGCTGATGAGGGTAAACAGTTTTACACTGTTGCTATTAAATGCTTGATACTGATTGGTCTAAATATTTTTTTGTTTAACACTTCACCTGTTTAACATTTATAGCAATGCGTTTATATCATTCTGATACCTTGTTTTTGTGGGGGGTTTGTTTCTTATAAGAAGGCGATTATTCACATTTTTGGGAAGGAGTCTCCAGTGTCAGTGCTTTGCACCCACAGTTAGACATGTTTAAGTCTATTCAGGTGTAACGTAAGCAGCTAGTATGTTATTAAATGTGTATTGAAGTAGTATAATCCCCTTTCCATCCATGCACTGCAAATTTGAATATGCAGTATAACCATGGTTATTTATTTATTACCTCTGTACGACGGAGTATTAGGGCCACATTAAGAAAAATATTTTTTGACAGACTTGGAGAATAAAGTCGTAATATTACGAGAATAAAGTCATAATATTACGAGAATAAAGTCGTAATATTACGAGAATAAAGT
>JBCNYH010000011.1:20577616-20589093 GCA_039654325.1 Tandanus tandanus | reverse complement strand
CCCCCCCCCCCCCCCCCCCCCCCCCCCCCCCCCCCCCCCCCCCCCCCCCCTCCCCCCTCCCCCCCCCCCCCCCCCCCTCAAAGAGCTACTTGTGTGTGCGGATGCTGACACAGGAGACACTGAAAATGCCTGGGAGCAGTTGGATGTGTGCACAGCTAACGTCTGCTATGTTACACTTGATATATGAATAGTCGGATTTGAAAGTCTCTTGGACCCTTAGTTCACATGGGCTAACAAAAAATGTGGCTAAACATAAAGCTCGTGCTAGATAACGTACAAACTGGTATACGAATAAGCTTTTAAATAAGAAGCAGTTTTTTAGTTATTTATTATTTTATTTACTTTTATTTATTTAGCATTATTTATACAGAGAACAGTCTCTCAGCCGACTCTGGGCGAAGACAGGACAGCTATACCCTAAACAACGCAGGCCAACACACATAGGGGCAGCCGATTAGTCCAGTGTGCATGTCTTTGAACTGTGGGCTCGGGCATTTCTGTGTGGAGTTAGCATGTTCTCCCTGACTTTGCATGGGTTTCCTTTGCATAGTCCAGTTTTCTCCTAAGGTCCAAAGACATGCACATTAGGCTTAATTGGCTTTGCTCCTAGGTATGTGTGTGATTGTGTATGGTTGTGCGTATTGGCCCTGCAATGGTCTGGCAAGCTGCTCTGGGTGTACCCCGCCTTCGGTGCGCCAGCCTCCCCGTGACCCTAGTAGGATTAAGTGGTTCAGTAAATGAGTGAGAGGGAGAAAAATATTAATAGCAAGCGGTGCCAAAATTTTTGAAATTATATATTTTCTTGTTTTAATTTTATTTTTAAAAAATGACTTATGTTCAAGCTGAACAAACATAACCAATTTTTTCCCCTGTTTATTAATTTTGTACTTTTAAAGGTAAATGCCAGCTGCTAAACCATGGCAGCTTACTGTCCTAAAGACTGAGCGATCGTGAGATCTGAGCTTCATGGCGGATTAATTGAGTGTACCGATGCTTTGCAATCCTTTCCAAGATGGCAGTGAAGAACAATAGTGGTGTAATCCAAACCCCAGGATACCTGCAGCACCTAGTGTTGAAATGCACCGCGGCCCATTTTATCCCACTGATAGAGCTAATGAACAAGTGGGTGCTCTGTTTGAGAGAAAGAAAGAAAGAAAGAAAGAAAGAAAGAAAAAGGAGAGAGAGATAGGAATAGGGACAGAACTACAAGAAGGGGAGGTCAGGATGTCAGATTAAAGAAGTCGTTCAGCCAATAACGCTTTAATCAGCTAGCAACGCATAAAGTATTAAGCTAAGTCTTTTTTAACGCAGTGCTAACTGACCTCCCTTATACTTAGCAGCTAGCTCTTTAAAGCTTAATTTTACCCACTCGAACTTTTAAAACTTGGAGTGATATAATGATTAGCGTTTACTAATAATTTAATTTCTAATTAAGTCTGCTAGTAAAAAACTTCACAGAAACTAGCCTAGGCCAATTTAGTCATTTTTACACAGCGGACCATTTAGACAGAATGTTTTCCCTTTAACGCTTGCCATGTTATGTCTGGAGAGTGCACGATCTCACAACACTTTACATCAAAACCACTGAACAGCTTGTAGGAACGTTATTTTAAAAAGGTAAAGACTGCACAGCTTTTTGGGCGGCATGGTGCCGTAGTGGTTAGCATGTCTCTCTCACAGCAAGAAGGTCCTGGGTTCGAGTCCCGGGCTTGCGAGGGTGGAGTCTGTATGTTCTTCCAATGCTTGTGTGGGTTTCCTCTGGGTACTTAGGTTTCCTCCCAAAGTCCAAAGGCATGCACGTTAGTCTAATTCCCTGAGTTGTTCATAGTGTACAAGGTGTACCCTACCCAGAATCGGCTGAGATAGGCTCCAACCTCCCTGTGATCCGAGTACAATTAAACAATTCAGAGAATGACAGAAAGATCAGCTTTTTAACCCAAGCCTACTGGCTCAGTATAGATGGAGCTTATCCCGGTTTCTGTCGTGTGAACTCCTCCTGGATGGGACGCTAGTCAATGGCAGGTTACCTTCCCAGTACGTTTTTACTGGTACCCTGTTTATACTGGTGGGTGGACAGCGGCACACTTGTGGTTGAGACCTTGCCCAGGGGTCTTAGCCCAGTAGGGGTGTGACGGGATTTGACTTCTCGATCATGAGCCCAGCACCCTAACCACTACACCACTGGCCCAGAGGGACATCATGTAACTTAAGGTTATAAGCTTTAGTAATGTGTGCAGTGTGAGCTGACAGCCCAGGTGGACATATACAGGTGCAGCAATGCTCTTCATAGCTCTTCAGCCTCATTTTTATACAGCAACGTGAGAAGACACGAATAATTGTATTTGTGACAGCGCATCAACAGACGTCGCTTATTCAACTACCGGGATTGCTTTCTAACACCGAGCTTGTCATAGTTGAAACGCGAGGCCACGTTTCGCCTTCCAGGATGTCCGATTAAGTAATTAGCAAGTCAGTGGAAATGGCGAAATGAAACGGCAAGCAGTAATGAATGTTCAGCTAATAGACGTACACCACAGTCTGAAGAAAATAATTCACACTGGCTTGGGGAAAAATGTACGGTATATAAGAACACATTTGCATGACGAATTTAAGTGACAGGCCGCACTAAGGGTTGACGTCAGCAATTAGCTGGAGCCTCTGTCTTCTCATGTCTTCTCACTCAGTTCCCCTAACTTGAGCTGTTTGTTATGATATTTGGTATTATATGACATATAGTAATTCCTATAAATTATATAGTACTGTATTGTATTTGCGTGGCATAGTGGTGTAGTGGTTAGCACGGCCGCCAATCAGCAAGAAGGTCCTGGGTTTGTGTGTGGAGTTTGCATGTTCTCGCCATGTTTGCGTGGGTTTCCTCCGTGTACTCTGGTTTCCTCCTACAGTCCAAAAACATGCACAATTGCTAACTCACTCTCAATCATTTGCCAGGCCGCTTAATCTGGAGCCTATCTCAGCCAACATTGGACTTAGGTGGGGTACACCATGAACACCTCACCAGACCACTGCATGGCCAACACACACACAACCTTTCACACTCACAGATAAGGACCATTTGGAACAGCCAGTTAGCCTAATGTGGCTGCCTTCGGTCTGTGGGAGGAAATCGGAGTACCGAGAGGAAACCCACACAAGCACAGGGAGAACATGCAAACTCCACAAAGAAACGCTTGAGCCCGGGACTTGAACCGAGGACCTTCTTGCTGTGAGACAAACATACTAGCCACGGGAATAGTTGTGTGTGTGTTGGCCCTGCAATGGATTGGTGAGCTGTTCAGGGTGTATCCTGTTTTAGTCCAGTGTCGGCTGAAATAGTCTCCAGCCTCATCGTGACCCTAGAAGGATTGAGAGGTTCGACAAATGAATTAATAAATGTATTGTATTGTATTGTATAAGCTGTTGTTGTTAGAAGTCCTTTAAGGGACAACCGTAGCCTGGACAGCAAACCACATGGAATGCTGTTCGGAGTTTGCCAAAAGGCATTGGAGACTCATCAAACATGTGGGGAGAACATTCTCTAGTCGGATGAGATCAAACAGTACTATTTTGGCCTTGGCACAAAGTGCTACGTTTGGCAGAAACCCAGCACTTCTGTTCACCCTGAGACGTCCATCCCTAGAGTAAAGCATGGTGGTGGGAGCATCACGTTAAAAGTTATGTTTGGCCTTTACGTTGCTTGTCTGCAAAATGCCTTCCTGAGGTGGTCACTTGCATTTGGAGCACCGTTTCCTTTCGGCAGGGTTGGTTTTATCCCAGACTTGCTTCAACAGTTGGTGGGGTGTTTTTTTTTAACACATTCTCTAACAGAGGCTTCCCAACGTGTGGAAAAAATACTATATATATATATATATATATATATATATATATATATGCAGTACTACATAAAACAAAGCCGCCACAGGTTTGCAGTTTTCATTTTTGCGCGCACAATGGATCGATTGTTCGTCTCCTCGGCAAACAGATCCAAGGATGACTTTATGGTCCTGCCAAAAAGAGTGCCCTTTAGTTTATGTTTGAATTCCTGCAGGAATTCCTCCTCGCATGTTAGCCGAGGTACGCAAACAGACTTTTTGTAAACGATATCTAAAAATTGTCTTTTGCTCAAGGTCATCCATCATGCTATTTCAGCTCCGCGTGAGCTGTCAGAGTTAGGTTCGAACCGATATGAAGTTCAGGAGGAATTTGCTGACCACGTTTTGCAGCCCTCCTCAGGGCAAGTACTCTGGAGAGCTTAGAACGTGCCGGAGAAATTCATATCCAAGCAGATTTACACTCATTCGGAAATGCTGGTAATGTCCGTCCGTGCAATTAAAACTTGCTTGATAGGAAACTCGCCTCATCTTTACTAGACACCTCTGTTCATGCACAATGATCTAAAACATGTACGCTATACCCTAGTTCGTCATATGCCGCTGTTCTCTGGCATTGCGGATTCATTCTACATGGTGCTGCTTCAGATTTGTTTGTTATCAAAGACAAGCTAACGAGTGAGATACACCAGGGCATGTAAAAATGTCAGGGTCGGCATGTAGCTTTTATCGTTGAAGCTGAAGTTACCCAACCACAAAACAACTTCATTCATTACACCTCATTTAGGTTATGTAGAAAGCTATAAATTTATGACTGCGATCCTGGAAACTGATACTCCCTAGATGGAGTGAACGAGGGGAAAAAATATATATAATATATGAGTGGTTATACAGTAGAAAGAAAAAGTGCAGTACCACGACTAGAGATGTAGAGTAAGGGTATGAACATCCCGCCAAACATAAGCCAAACTGCTTAATTCTATTAGGGTCGTGGGAGGCTGGAGCCTATCTCAACCGAGTCTGGGGGCACCCTGAAAAGCTCGCCAATCCATCGTAGGGATAACATACACACAACCATTCAAATTCACATTCATACCTTGGGGCAATTTGGGAACAGGGGTGGCTCTGTGTTCCAACAGCCCATTGGTCCGACAGCCCTACTCGTATAAGATGGGCACCTTGCTTAAATCAGTTGGGCATCCTACTCAGTTCAGTTGGGTTAGGGTTAGGATAAGGGTTAGGGCTGTCGGAATATAGAGCTGTAATCATTTGGAACAGCCAATTAGCCTAATTTGCATGTTTTTGGACTGTGGGAGGAAACCAAAGTACCCAGAGCAAACCAACACAAGCACAGGGAGGAAATGCAAACGCTACACAGAAACGCCTGAACCCATGACCTTCTATGCTGTGAAGCGGCCATGCTAACCATTATGCCACAGTGCCGCCCATTTAAATGAACTGTAAATAAGAAGGCCTACCATTAGCATGTATGCTAGCCATTTTGTGCATTTGTGTACAACCCTGCTTCTCACACACTTTGTTTTAATAACGCTCATGATTCATTCATTCATTCATTTTCTAAGCTGCTTTATCCTAATTAGGGTTGCAGGGAGGCTGGCGCCCATCTCAGCCGACTCTGGGCACGGGCGGGGTACACCCTGAACAGCTCCCCAGGCCATTGTAGGGCCAACACACACACACAACTATTCACACTCACGCTCACACTTAGGGGCAATTTGGAACAGCCAATTAGCCTACTGTGCATGTTTTTGGACTGTGGGAGGAAACCGGAGTACCCGGAGGAAACCCACGCAACACATACAGAAACGCCCGAGCCCGGGAATCAAACCCAGGTCTTCTTGCTGTAAGGCGGATGTGCTAACCACTGCGCCACCGAGCCACCCAGGGGTTAAGGGCCTTTCTTTCTTAAAGGACCAACACTGGCAGCATGAAGGTAAAGGGGATTGAACCTCCAACCTTCTGATTAGTAACCCAGAGCCTTAACCACTGAGCCACAACTGCCCAACATTGACGATTTAAAAAAAATTTTTAAATACAAGTCTAAGTCTACGAGTCACAAGTGCTAAACACCATAATAATCGAGATATAAGATATCTGCACATCTCAGGACGGAGTCAGGTGTTATTTTTGACAAGTAACTGCCATTCACTCTCCCTCTCTTTTGACAAATAATAACTTGAGTAGGTCTGCAGTGCTTGATAGAGAGCGAAGGCTTGCTAAGAAGAAGCTGAGAAGAAGCTGAGCTAGCAGAGCATACCCCGCTATACTGTGTGTGTGTGTGTGTGTGTGTGTGTGTGGGTTGTGGTTGTTAGAAGGTAAGTCTGTTAAATTGAAATGTCTCCCTTATGTTTGCTGAGGATTTGTTCCTGTAACAGGCGAGGGCACAAACGTCTTCCAGCCCTCTTCCTTTCCGTCTGTGTGCTCCTGTCTGTTCAACAGGAAGAGGCAGAGCGAGCGAGAGATGGCGATGAAAGACAAACAGAGAAAACGCTGGTGGGCGGCGTGTTTTTCTTGTCGATTTTCAGAACGGAGAGATGCAGGTGAATCTTGTTTTCATTATATCTAAAGATTGAACCGGCACCTATTGAGCCGCTATCAATCATGAATTCCATCATGGCTTGTCAAGGTTGAGTTATCGTCCTGAATGGCCTTCGCCTCTTCCCCTCCTCCTTCACTCTCTTTCGTTACTTCCCTTTCTGTTATCGCGTTCTCCATTCGTCTAGCACTCGCTTTCCCTTTTATTTCTTTTTCAAAACTATATCATAGGCCTTTTTTTCTAGGGTGTACTTGCACTTCAAACAACTTCGCAAATCAATCAGACTCTAAAACATGTACTCCTGATGAAGGTATAATTATGGGATGTCCCATGTAATGGGCAGACCACTTAGCGATGCTCTAATGGTGGCCCGACTCAGTGTCTTGCTTGATAATCTCGTGATCGTTACTTCAGTACAAGTCTTGTGCTTTCTATATTACCCACAATGCTTCATCTTTACCGAGAGTGAGTAAGTGCCGCTTTAATCTAGAAGCTTCCTCACTACCAACTGATGTCACCATCGCCGTCATCATGCCTCTCATCTTGTGATTGCTAACTTGCTGAGTAAAGTCTGTGTTGTGTTCTGGAACGTTCCTTTTTTCCAGGACTTCCATGTAAAATATCTCACAACATCAAACTGATGCTTCTGATTGATGAAAAAAAGTTCAATGTTAATTAAAGGGAAATTAAACCCAAACTTAATAAAAGTTTGATTAGTTTATGTCTGTTTCTATTAATTCATTAACTTTTTTTGTGTAAAGATTAGAAAAAAACCCCAGCAGTTACGCACTCAGTGGGCGTCATTGTAATGCGAAAAGTAGCGAAAAGTCACGCAATAACCCTGTCTTTCCCTAATAATACGACGTCGATTGGTCTCTAGCTTGATGTATGTCAGCAGAAGTGTGTGATTTTTATTTGTGTGTAGTTTTATTTTATGCAGAAGTTCACTAGTTTATATCTCATTTGTTAGTTTAATATCTGTATACTGTTATTATTGCAATTAACCTTATATGAACTGGAGGATTCACGTCCTATTCTCGTCATTTTGTGCTGTCATGAGGGTGAAACAGCAGCCTTTTCAAACAGGCAAATGTTAACCCTTAAACGAATTTTAGCAGGTTACAACTTCGAAACTGTAAGTAAAAACCACCGGATAATGAAAATATCCATATGTTTATGTGTAACAGGAGAGTTTGGAAGGCTTGCCTTTCTTTACACAAGACCAACGAAGGCAACTGTAGCTGCACTAGAAACAACAATGCCTCCTCAGCTGTGATGTCAGTGTTGCACAATGTTGATCACTAAGTTTTCACAAGAGTACAAATAAAAGAAAACAAAATAAAAGAGGGGGAAAAACAACAGAACCCACCAACCAATAAGCACCAGAATCTCCAAGCTTATGGTATAAACAATTTAATGTGTTTCAGGCCGGGTTCTTCCTTTAATTACGGCAAATTCAAAAGAGATCCCAAGGGACTAAATAAACAAAGCAAAAAAGAAAAAATAAAGCAAACATTTGTCATTTGTTCCAGATCGGAATAGCAGGAAATGTTTTCATTAAACGAGCAACAAAAGATGACAGACATTGCTCATAACATTTGGGTGATTATAGGCTGAAAGATGATTGGCTCATAAATATATAGTATGCAGGGATTTCGGTTGTCTCCAAATGACCGCTAAATCAATCATGTTTAGGTCAGACTGACAAAATTTCGGAAAATAAAGTCAATCCGGACTTGTGTTACTGACCGAGCTCAAAGTTTTTAGACATTACATGTGTTTGGTGCTTGTACTTGAATGGACACCCAGAAAAAAACATTGTGTTTCAATAGGGTGGAGGAAAAGCAGTAAAAAGTGAATATAAAGTCCGTATACTGTAACTTGTTCCAATAGTACACCATATGGTTGAAATTTGGTGGACACCTGGCCATCACACCATTTTATCTAGATTTAATCCTTCTTTCCTATTACTCTTCTGGGAAGGCTAGATTTTGGAGACTGGCACTTGGGAGTAGTGTTCATTCAGCAACATAAGCATTAGTGAGGTCAGTCAATGATAATGCTCAAGGAGGCCTGCGGTGTACTTGGCATTCCAGTTCATCCCAAAGGTGTTCAGTGGGGTTGAGGTCAAGGCTCTGTGCAGACTACTTGAGTTTTTCCACTTCAGCCTTGGCAAACTATCTCTTCTTGAAAGTGTCTTCGTGCACAGGGGGTGTGGAAACCCCTTCGTGCCCCCCGCCAACCCCCAGTTTCAGTAAAGGGAGGCTGTAATGCTACACCATAAAGACGAGGCAGTTGTATCCAATTTTGTCCAATTCAACTTTTTCATGCACTGACATCACTCTCTACCAGGACATGCCCTTCTGCCCTTCAGTCAGACTGAGAGGTAACGCATATTGCGAAAGTGTGAAACCGGGAGTAAAACAAACAATTATTTGTGCAAATTAAAGGCAGTTGGGCTCAACCCTTACAAGTCTGAAGAACAAATGTTGTCCATGTAGGATTAAAACCCGAGGCATGAAAGCATGACAAGTTTCAACACACAATATTTGCAGAGTATCGTTTTGTTTGTATATAACTTGAGGTACGGGGCAGTGGTGACCCAGTGGTAGGGTGCTGGATTACTGATCCCAAGGTCGGGGGTTCAAGCCCCACTGTCACTTGGTTGTTCCCCTAGTGCAGCTAAGTGGGTTATCAAAGGCCAGGCATGTCTTGCACTGTCTATGGTGAGAGGCATGTAATAGAACCATTGCTGACTTTCGTAAAGAGTAGGCTGCAAAGCTGTCGGCTAGTTTCTGCCCTGTGATGGCCTGGCGAGCTGTCCCTTGCCCGGAGTCAGCTGGCATGGGCACCAGCCTCCCCACGACCCTAATTGAGATTAAGCGGTTCAGAAAATGAATGAATGAATGAATGAATAACTTGAGGTATGAGATAACCCAAAAATACAACATACTGCATCAACAGGGTAACCACACATCAGCTTTTGTGCTTTTTTATGCACTTACATTGCCACTCGTTCTTTCTGCCACTCAGAGTATAACTTCCACATATTGGGGACGTGCATACCCATTGTATACCTTCTTACAGTTCTGTGGTTATAAATATCCAGGCATTATAAAATGACATCAGGTCCTTTTCAAATCCTAAAACATGAAGTCTGGACTTTGACTTGGCCAATCCAAAATCCTGAGTTTGGTATCTTTAGACATTTGGCTGTACTTACGCTGATATGGAATTTATAAGATCACTGAGGTGTTTTGTAGAAAGGTTTTGCCCAAGCTTTATCTGCCGGATAAATGGCCTCAAATTTCAATCCAGATATCCTTGGAATAACAAAGAGTTTGTGGGCAACTAAATGACTGTAAGGTGCTCTGGACCTACGGTCCACCACTACCATGCTTCACAGTGAACATGAGGTGTTTGTGGTGATTTTCAGTCAGTTAATTATAACCGAACATCTCCTGTATGGTCTGCTCTTTCCAAAACACGTTGTTCCAGAAATGTTGAGGTATCCTTAGACAAAAATAACTCATGTTTAGCCAGACTTTTTCTAATAGAAGGGTCATGCCGGTCAGATCCCCAGATTTCATTTCTTTGATTATAACACACTAACCTTTGTGCAAATTTGCTGGGATGTCCACTCTAGGGAAGATTGACAGCACTCTTGAATGTTCTGCATTGTTTGCAGAATCATGAAATTGAAATTGTTTAGATATCACTTTATAAGCCCTTCCCAGACTGATATGTAACAATAATTACTTCTCTGAGATGATTGGTGATGTCTTTTCTCCTTGCCGTGGTGTTGACTTAAACTTGAATGCTCCAGACCACCAGGCGTCCAAAAGTTCTGCTTATATAGCTGTGGCCACACATCCTGATGATCATCTAGCCATGTGTATTTGTTTAGCAGATGATTTATAATCCCACTATACGATATCATCTAGAAGAGGATGAATTCCCTTTTGAGTCTGGTTTCTGTCAAGCGTTCTTCCTCATGGCGTTTTTTTTTTTTCTTCTTCTTCTTGCCACTGTCACATTTCATTAGGGATCGAAATCTATATCTGGATTTGAGTAAAGCGCCTTTGTAGCAGTGTCTATTGATAAAAAAGTGCTAGACAAATAAAATGGACTTTAAATTACCTGTTTATAAAGTGTTTGGTTGCATGGTAATGTATGCACCGTGGCTTTAGAAGATCAGAAGATCAAGCTGGTGCTGAACTTCACACGTTCACTCACACATTTGATTTCACCACTTAATAACACTAGGGTCGCGGGGAGGCTGGAGCCTATCTCAGCCAGCACTGGACGAAGGCAGGGTACATCTGGAAGAGCTCGCCAGACCATCACAAGGCAACTCACACACCACCATTCACACTCATACCTAGGGGCAGTTTGAAAAAGCCAGTTCACCTAATGTGCATGTTTTTGGACTGTAGGAAGAAACCGGAGTACCTGGAGGAAACCCACGTAAGCACGAGGAAAACATGCAAACTTCACAGGTCTCGAACCCAGGACCTTTTTGCTGTGAGGCAGATGTGCTAACCACTACGGCCTCAAGCCCAAAATCTAGATTCCTATGAATTACTGGAAGTGACCCAAACATCTCATAATGCATGTTATGACCATAATTTATTGCAAATGCGGAAAATAGAATATTATTGTAATCTGTGCTATAAAATTACAGCATTTGTATACAGTACAGTACCCACACAAACATCCCTGGAATGATTACCAGTTAAGTCGAATCGTGTGCCAAGTTAAGCTTGAGAGGAATTCTGAATCATTAAGAGAAAATGTTTGAATCTTTGGCCTATAAATAAAAGCTACAATAACAGCCTGGGGATTCATTCTGTATATTTATACCCTGCTCCATAGTCATGGTTTCACTTTGATTTTTCTCCATCAACCCTATTTGATTATTTAAAATTTATATAATTCTCTTTATTTGTTTATCCAATATTAAAACATTCGCCATTCTATTTTCAAAGCCAATGCACACACGCTAACAATGTTTTAGAGTTAGCCTTAAAGCAATGGACCTCCTGTTAACATTTCTATATTTTATATCCAATTCTGAAGTTTATTATATATAT
>JBCNYH010000011.1:20564226-20577600 GCA_039654325.1 Tandanus tandanus | reverse complement strand
ATATATAAAACCATTTATGTTACACATAGCAAACAATAAGAGCTGTGTTCCTCACAACGCCGCTATACGTTCTTTATACTGATGCCCTGAGCCTTTGTTTCTCTCTGCTTCAGATTGCAGTTAACACGAAAAGACACACCATAAAGATCTTTACGGCTTCATAATCTCTGAAAGATATTTAAGCTGTCTTTGTGAAACATCTGCTATAACCACAGCTAAATGATAAACTGCAGTGCAAAGGTTTTTTAGCAGTCAGGGACCTCTTTAACTGTTATCCCTGGGAACAGGCTTATTTTTTTAAGGTCCAAATATCCATATAGGGGGTTGGATGGTGGTGTAGAGGTTAACAGGTCCGCTTCACAGAAAAAAGGCCCTGGGTTCCGGTCCTGGTTGTTTCTGTGTGGAGCTTGCATGTTCTCCTTTGGATTATGTGGGTTTCCTTAGGGTACTCCGGTTTCCTCAAGCGGTCCAAAGGCATGCACTTTAGGCTAATTGGCTGTTCCAGAATGTTCCAAGGTGTGAGTGTGAATGGTTGTGTGTGTTGGCCCTTCGACGGTCTGGCAAGCTGTTTAAGGTGTACCCCACCTTCGCCCAGTGTCGGCTGAGATAGGCTTTAGCCTGCACGTGACCCTGGTAAGTTTTAGCCATTCGGCAAATAAGTGAGTGAGAGTGAGATGAGTATTCATGTATCGTTGATAATAATTAAATGTGTACAATAATATTTTTAACATTTATTGGGACATCAAGTTAACATTATTTCTAAAACGAATTAAATTCAAGCATCAAGTCAAACAGCTTAATACTTCAAACAACTCAATAATAAATTAAATTGGTTTAATTGTGATTTCAGGCGCTGGCTACATACAGTATATAAATAAATAATGGACCCCCAGCTCTCACTTTTATAGTGTAATGTGTGGTGGGTGGAGGCATAAGAAGGTATTTTTTACGTTTTGTGGGGTCCCATGTAATGGGCAGACCACTTAGCAGTGCTCAACTGATGCTCACAATGTCCCACCAGTGCGTCACATGACCTTCACACTGTGTGACTGTTCAATTGCTGATTCGGATCACATGGAAGCTGGAGCCTATCTCAGGTGACTCTAAACAGCTCACCATTCCATCGCTGGGCCAACACACATACAAACATTTACACTTAGACCTAGGGGCAATTTAGAACAGGCAATTAGCCTAATTAGTGCATGTCTTTGGACTGTGACTCGAACCCAGGAATTTTGCTGTGATGCAGCATTGCTAACCACTACGCCACCATGCCGCTTTTTCACGACATCAGCTACTGATATTTTTTTAACCCTTACACATCCCACCAATGGAGCACCAATTGTACTGTTCTGTATAAGGGAATTTGCCAAATGCTAAAATCTATGCTAAACTCAAGGGCCTAACATGGTCATCTTGGTGGTACTGGGACTCAAACCCAGACCCTTAACCATTGACCTATCACTGACTGCCTATGTAGGTCTATTTGGGGAAATTCAACTACCATTGTCATAATCCTTGGCAAAACCATATGTTAAAGCTGGGGTTGGTAATCTGGAAAGCTAACAAAATTTAAAGGTAGCATCTCTTCAGTGCTCCAGCTTAACCCTCCTCTGCCCCTCGGAGGCCCTTCCAAAGCCACACAGCCACTTTACATACGCGCTGACTGCAGGAATGTCCATGGTAGGGTAAAGCACAAACAGGGAGACATGGGGGCATTTGATTGGCTATTTCCCAGTGGACCACCAGGCAATGATTGGTCGTTTTCAGATCTTATAAGTTATTGATTGATGTTGGGTTGTAAAGACCATTTTAACCAATATAACAATTAACTAAAACTTACCAACCCCAGCTTTAAAGTAAGGTGGTGGTTAGTCAATCAGTGTAAACAAGTAACACAAAAACAAACAGCAGTTAAAAAAGTTAAGGAAACAAGAAATGATGATACCTTTGACATGGGATTTCGCAGTGGTACTAAACCATAGACAAAACAATCAAGGACTTAACACAGAGGACACAACTGGCAGACATGGTACTAACAGAACGGGGTGGGGACTGAAATCAAACGAAGGTGCATATTAGTGTAAACTGCAAAAAAAAACAAAAAACCCACATATAGAAGGAAATTGTTGTTTTAAAAAATGACAAGAGTGCTGTACAATATGTTGAGCACTGAGAGGACTTGAACGAGAAGCACTGTGATGGCGCCACTGTTTCAACAAACATGAGGAATAATGAGAACTCAGCATTTAAAGGAATGGAATCTGATTAAACACTCGCTCACTCAGTTATTTGCCGAACCGCTTAACCCTATCAGGGTCGTGGGGAGTCTGGTGCCCATTGAAGCCAATAGTGAGCGAAGACAGGGTACACCCTGAACAGCTCGCCAGAGCATCGCAGACACACAACCATTCACACTCACATGCACAACTAGGGGCAATTTGGAACAGCCAATTAGCATACTGTACATGTTTTTGGACTGGGAGGAAACTTACTAGGACAGGGACCCTGAGGAAACCTACATAAGCAGGGGGAGAACACGCAAGCCCCACACAGAAACACCTGAACCCGGGACTCGAACCGTGGACCGTCTTGGTGTGAGGCAGACATGCTAACCTGATTAAACAATGCTGTTGTATTCCATAAAACCACTAACCCCATCTCTCAAGAGAACCCCATTCATAAGACTCTGCAATCGTGAAAACATGTTCGTCTGGTTTTGCCTTGATCGTGACTTGTGTTTATAAAAACGTTCTGCATTTCCTGAACACCAGGGAGGAGTGGGAGTAGACGACTTCATAGTGCTTTCGAGCTCGTTCTCCTCCTGCTGCAGAAATCCTGCTCTCCTTCAGTTTCAGAGGGGGGGTTACTACCCACTGAGATGCTGAGATCTGAGAGAACCATGTCTGACCCACTTTACTGAGGACCAAGAACGAGTGAGAAAGAAGGAAAAAGTAAAAGGAGGGAGAGGAGACGAGAAAGAAAATGGAAATGGAGATGGAGAAGAACCGAAAGGGGTTCAACATTCATCTGCAGTCACCTCGCATGTGCATGCACAACGCTTTGAAGATCACCCAGCTCATAAACACATACACACACCCCTTATACTGCTACATAACGGTTAGATCAAAGTATAAGGCAACAACAAAGAAAATCCGATAAGGACGTCACAACCAAGGCGAGAGAAAGCTTACTTTAGTATTTTATATGAATCAGTTGTTTCAGACATTAGAAACAATTTTATCACTATATTTTAAGCCATGACAAAGATATCATATTATAACTCAACACTCACATCCTGGAAATACCGCTTCTGTCCGCTTCGGTCACAAGCTAATATATAATTTAGACTACAAATGCTTTTTTCTGATTAAGGAGTCAGCAAACTGAAGCATTACAACACTAAGACATTTCTTTCTCCTGACGTTTTACTGCTGAGCCACACATGACTCAAACAAGAGAGCGTCCTGCAGCAAGAAAATACCTGGTCTAATGGTGCCATCAAGTGGTGGAAGAAGATGGCTGGTCATCAGTGTACCTCTGATCAAATATTATCTGATTACTACATAGCCAGCATATTCATTCATTCATTTTCTGATCCGCCTAATCCCAATTAGGGTCGCGGGGAGGCTGGCACCCATCTCAACCGACTTTGGGTGAGGGCAGGGTACACCCTGGATAGCACGCCAGGCCATTGCAGGTAGCCAGCATATTTGAATCCTTAATACATCTTACATACAATAAGGACCCAGACGTTAATATAGTTAGTAAGAAAATAAGCCACGCCATAAGAATTGAATGGATATGGGTTATGGTCTCCCATGGCTGAAGAAAAGAGCTGAGTAATGGAACCTAGGCTTACATATTCCATGTTGATCACGACCATGCAGAGCTGAATCAAGACCAGTCCCACCTTAGCCTACCTTCTTGACCAAGACCGATTCACTCAAGATTCAACCCAAGACTTGTTCCATTAAAGTCAAGATATTGTTTAAGTCAATTTTATTAAAAAAATTCAAATCAAGACTAGTTTTCGCAAGAAGCAATCCAAGACTAGTTCCTTCAAGATCTGGATATACTGTAGACCAAGACTAATTTCCTGAAAATCAAGATGAAGACAATTTCCTCAAGATCCAGGCCACGACTCATTCCCTCAACATTAAGCTACCAATCAAGACAATTTCATTCACAAATTCAGATCAAGACTAGTTTTCCCAAAATGAAAAGCAAGACTAGTTCATTCAATACCTGCATAAAGACCAAGAAGATTTAGATCAAGACAATTCCCTCCAAATCCAAGTCATGTCTACTCGTCACTCAGTCACTCATTTTCCGAACTGCTTGATCCTCCTAGGGTTGCAGGGAAGCTGGAACCCATCTTATTCGTCACTGGGTGGAGGCGGGATACACCCTGATGTGCTAACCATTATGTAACCGTGCCATCCTCAAGCCATATCTAGTTCTCATAATTAAGATATAGATCAAGACAATTTTATTCACAAATACAAATCAAGACTAGTTTTCTTAGATGCAAACTATGACTAATTATTTCAAGAACTTGATAAAGACCAAGACTACTTTCCTGAAGATCTAGACCAGGGGTGCCCAATCCTGCTCTTGGAGATCTACCTTCCAGAAGACTTTATCTCTAACCCCAATGTGGCCAATGTGACAGATCTCATCAGGTCTTAAGTCTTCATTTCAAAGTCTTAAGCCTTGATTAGATGATTAGATGGTCAGGTGGGCATGATTAATGGTGGAGCAAAGGACTCCAGGAAGGGAGATCTCCAGGAGGTGGATTGGGCAAGTCAGTCCATTCAAGATCTAAGCTATGACTAGTTCTCTTGAAAACAAGATAATTCAAGGCAATTTCATTGACAAATACAAACCAAACTTGTTTTTGGGCCCAGACCCAAACCATCATTCTCGGAATCAAGATTCAAATCAAAATCTAGTTCCATTAGATCAAGTTCCAAACCAGGACTAGTGAACTCAAGGTCGTAACTGATCCCTCAAAATGCAGAATTCATCCAGACCATAACTAGATGCTGATCATGACCAAATCTGAGAGACATACATACAAAAACAGCCAAAAATACGTTTTATTTTAAAATCATTAAAGCGGTAAGATGTAATGCAGGAAAACAAGATCATATCTGGAACTATAATCCACTTTAAATAAGTCCCAAGGCTAATTTAAATGTTAAGTCTTAGCCAGAGATAAAAGTTATTATTCTTAAACCACACTGACCTGAAAACCAATAACTGGAACTAGAGGCAGGGTTACAAATATCTCATGTAACCCTAGGTTTACACTTAGGTACGATATCCACGATCTCAACAATTAAAGAAAGCACTGAGGTCCATGATTTATGAGAACGCTTGGAGCATGATCGGGGAATAAAAAGGAGACAGATCGCACCCAGAAGATGAAATCTGAAGGAATCGTGTTGCCAAGTTTATCAAGAACCCCAACGATGGCGCATCAAGGTCTGTTAAGCTCTATAGTACAGTGGGGTAAAACCTTGGTGGATTCAGGATGATCGTAGCAAAATTTTGGACTGTCAAAAATTTTGTCACGATCAGCACGATCATCCTGAATCCATCAAGTGCCCTCAAGATCATCACGATTCAATCCCACAGCCCCCCAAACTCATCACGATTTTCTCAAATCGTGGAGATTGTGTACATCGTACCCCAGTGTAAACCCAGGGTTACCAAATAAGTACTGGACAGTCCAGGTACCATTTCACAAATGTAGGTTTTCTAGTCACATAGAAGACTTGCATTGGTTTCCTTTGGGTACTCTGGTTTCCTTGTCCTTAAGTGTGAGGGTGAGCATGAATGGTTGTGTGTGTGTGTGTGTGTGTGTGTGTGTGTGTGTGTGTGTGTGTGTGTGTGTGTGTTGCCCTGTAATGGTCTGGTGAGCTGTTCAGGGTGTACCCCTCCTTCACCCAGAGTAGGCTGAGATAGGCTCCAGCCTCCCTGTGATGCTAATAGGACTAAGTGGTTTGGCAAATGGATGGATGGATAGATGGATGGATAGTCACAAAGAAAATGTTTGTGAGGTCAACTTATCTGGAACATGCCTTGGCAATATCGGGACATAGGAATGTGCCCTATGTGCCAAGGTCACTATCTGGGCTCTCTTCCAAATAAAACATGGATAGATGGAAACAATGAACGGTTGCAAAAATCACAGGTCAGACCATTAGGCCCCTTAGCAAGTATCTGTGTGCATTTGTCTATATCATGGGGTTGTCCCAAAAATGGTCCCGCAGAGCATGCCTGTGAACGGCAGTGGCTGGCGACAGGATATTTCACAGTCTAACACATTAGTCACTGGGCAGCATCTACATTGGATGGGGGCCTTAACAATTTTATTGGAATGCAGTCTCCATTTCTGCTTCTTCTTAGGGTTTCGGGACTCAATATCAGACCCCAACAATTTCTTGTTGTGATCCAATAAACATTGTCTCCCTTTTTTTTTATGGGGTGCATGATGGCATAGTGGATAGCACTCTTGTCTCAGAGCAAGAAAGTCCTGGATTCGAGGGTCTGTATTTCCCACCGGCTGTTGGTCTCATAGGCAGCACGGTGGCATTGTTGTTTGCATGTCCGTCTCACAGCAAGAAGGCCTTGGGTTCAAGTCCCTGATTTGGGTGCTTCTGTGTAGAGTCTGCATGTTCTCCCTGTGCTTGCCTGGGTTTCCTCCAGGTGCTCCGGTTTTCTCTCACCGTCCAAAAACATGCATGTTAGACAAATTGACTGTTCCAAATTGCCCCTAAGTGTGAGTGCGATTATGAATAGTTGTGTCGGCCCTATGATGGTCTGGCGAGCTGTTCAGGGTGCATCATGCCTTTGCCCATTGTTGGCTGAGGTAGACTCCAGTCTCCCCGCAACCCTAGTAGGAAAAAGTGGTTTGGTAAGTGTGTGAGGGAGTGTCGATCTCATGCATTATTAACCAATTTTTGGATTGTTCTACCAGTCTGCTTCCTGATTTTGATCCTGCTGTCTGTTTACATTTGTTTTATTGGACTATGGAATTTTTGGACTGTTTAATAAACTCCGCATTTGCATTTGATTGTTGTGTCAACTTCTCAAACCATTTATTTAAAATAAACCCCAACACCGGTAGAATAATGAAAAGCATAGTCAGCCTTACTTAATTACACCAACCAAACATTATGCTAATGAAAATCAAAGGCAGCGCAAACGTAGCCTAAAAGCACCCATCTGATAAAAGAGGCTTAAATAGAGCTGAGTTTGAAATGAGATTTTTCAATCAGATCTGAAAATGCCTTTCTTACTCAGGTGCATAATTTCACGGCAGATTAAGCTGCCTTTTCCAATTATTCCTGGCTCAAATGTAGAGAAGCTACAGTGAACGTTCGAAGTGATATCAATTCCACACAATTGACCCTTATAGTCATGGTGCAGAAAAGCAGTCAAGGAAGTGAATTTCTAGAAGGTGAATGATGCTTAATGATATATATATATTTGTTTTTAAAGGAGTGTGAAATGGGAATTGATGTTGAACGGAAAAGTTGTGCACACCCCAGGATAATGTGACAAAGATGAAAAATGTAATTTATACCAACAAGACACAACAGAGTACTTTAGGACCAGCACGCTGATGTAAAACCAGTATGGTGTGATGGATATGGTGTGGTGTCATTTAGTTGCCATTTTTTACCCTGACATTAACAGGGCAGTGGCTTTGTTGGAGTAAATGACTCCTCGGTTACAGCAAATACAACACCAAAACTCTATTTCTTCTGACTTTTGTCTAATTTTACTGATTTTCCACATCTAACAACCTTGTTTTGTGGATGTTCCCAAAGCCACTACAACACAAGAGCACTCAGAGTGCGCATACCTCTGCCAAGCTCAGCAATCAACTAAATGAACCAAACTGATTTGTCTTAATATTAACCCGTGGAGTAAACAGTGGGTGGCACGGTGACATAGTGGTAAGCATGGCCACCTCACAGCAGGAAGGTCCTTGGTTTGAGTCCTTGGTAGTACAATATCGACAAGTCTGAGATAAAGTGTTAAGAAACAGAAGAAGGCATACGATTTCAAGAGACATAAATAGGCTGGCCATGTTCGCCTACATTATGGCACCTGGTGCAGGGGTCATTGATACTTGCGTACGGGAGTAATGGACATTGTGGACGATTCCATTTTATTTCCAAGAGATAACACTGTATGTACTTCATGTTTATTTAATATACCTGGAAGGTAAATGGGCCCCTTTAACATTAACACAATCTGTTATGTGTTACATTTTGAAACCATGCCTAAACGCCCAAGGTAACTAAATGAATTCGTTTATAGCCAAGTGGCTCTCTAGTGTCCATTCTTAATGACTGACAGCATGTCTGCCTCATGAATCACGTGGAAGCAGCTGTCCGACCTACACTGTTGGACAAGACAGCAGCGGTTTGTGAATTTAAGTCATATGAGCTTGTTAGGAAATGTGCTTCGTATTAACAATACAAGTTTCAGCTGGGAGTTGCTCATGAGATATAAATTTAACAGACCTATCAGAACAGGACTCAGAAGCCAGGACACTGTGAGTCAAAATGGGGTGCTTTAGGTGCCGCTATTAGATTATAATGCCTCTAAAGTTTCTTCTGTGTAGGACATGCAGTAAATAAATCAAATAAATCAATTATATATGTGTGCACACCAGTGATAACATTCACTGATTCATTCATTTTCTAAGCCACTTCATCCTAATTAGGATCGTGGGGAGCCTAGCGCCCATCTCAGCCGACTCTGGGAAAGGGTGGGATACAACCAAGGCAACTCGCCAGGCCATTGCAGGGCCAACACACATACAACCACTCACACTCACTCTCACACCTAGGGGCGATTAGGAACAGCCAATTAGCCTACTGTGCATGTTTTTTGGACTGTGGGAGGAAACTAAAGTACCCGGAGGAAACCCACACAAGCACAGAGAGAACATGAAACTCCACACAGAAACGCCCAAGCCTGGGAATCGAACACAAGCCTTATTGCTGTGAGGCGGACGTGCTAACCACTGTGACACTGTGCCGCCCCCAGTGATAACATGCTTTCCATAAAAGTAAGGCAAAAAGTCAAGGTAAATTTTTCTTTCTGATTAAATAAACAAACAAACAAATAAATAGCTCTTTGATGGCCTGGCGAGCTGTCCAGGGTGTACTCTGCCCTCGCCCAGAGTCGGTTGAGATGGGCGCCAGCCTCCCCACGACCCTAATTAGGATTAAGCGGCTTAGAAAATGAATGAATGAATAAATAAATAATAAATTGGACAATATTTGTATTCATTCACTCATTCATTTTCTAAGCCGCTTAATCCTAATTTTGGTCGCAGAGAGGCTGGCGCCCATCTCAACCGACTCTGGGTGAAGGCAGGATACACCCTGAACAGCTCGCCAGGTCATTACAGGGCCAACAAACATACAATCACACGCACACCTAGGGGCAATTTGGAACCAACAATCAGTCTAACGTGCATGTTTTTTGAACTGTGGGAAGAAACCGGAGTACCCAGAGGAAACCCACTCAAGCACGGGGAGAACATGTAAACTCCACACAGAAATGCCCCGAGCCCAGGAATCGAACCCGGGACTTTTTTGCTATGATGCAAATGTGCTAACCACTGCGCCACCGTGCCACCCAATACAAAAAGTGTATTTATTTACATTTGAACATACATTATAGCCACCAAAGTGCTTCAGTGTACAGTATTTGCCTGTGTATTAACTACATTATATCACTGATTTTATATTTTTTTAATAGTTTAACTCTCTCACAACAGTTTGCCAACAAATCCAATTTATTTATTTTTTTATTTAAAAAAAATGAGATACTATACTTTTTTAATCAATTATATTTATTACAAAGGGTGGGACAGTGGTGTCGTGGTTGGCATGTCTGCCTCACAGCAAGAAGGTCCTGGGTTTGGGTCCCGGGCTTGGCAAGGGCGTCTTTGTGAGGTGTTTGCATGGGTTTCCTCCGGGTACTCTAGTTTCGTCCCACAATCTAAAGACATGCACATTAGGTGAATTGGCTGTTCCAAATTGCCCCTAGGTGTAATTGTGAGTGTGTTGGCCCTGGGATGGATCGACGAGCTGTTCGAGGTGTACCCCACCTTCACCCAGAGTCAGCTGAGATAGGCTCCAGCCTCCCCACAACCCTAATCGGATTAAGCAGTTCAGCAAACGAATGTTTATAACATTATGTTTGGAGGAAATGCATTGTGATTTAAAGAATTTCCAGCATATGAAATCAATATAACTTGTCCTTTGTGGGTCGTGAGCCAATCCCACCTGACTTCATGTGAGAGGACACTCCGGACAGGCCTATTACAGAGCTAACACATAGATCCAGACAGCAATTCACACCCATGTTCACACCTATGGGATATTTAAAGTAGCTGCTTGACCTCATCTGTACGTCTTTGGACTGTGGGGGAAAACTGGAGTACCCTGAGGAAACCCATGCAGTCATGGGAAGAATATAAAAACTTCACATAGAAACAATCAACCGGCAGGCTGGAAGGCAGACATGCAGAAATTTGGTTGAATTTGTCCTAAAATTATGGTTAGTCATCTGAGACTATGACCTAAATTATTATTTTGAGGGTTTAACCAGCCGATGGTCTATTTTTAAACTGTTTATCTATAACAACCTGTCGAACATTGACCTGTGATTTGCTCGCTTGCACTTTTTGTCCCTGGGTCACTTGAAAAGAAAGGCCTTGATGTAGTACAATACTAGATATTTGGATATTTAAAAAATAATAATAAATATTTCTCCATTGGATGGAACGCGTTAGTTGAGTCCATTCATTCATTCATTCATTCAGTTGCCGGATCTCTTGGTTGGAGCCTATCTCAGCCGAATCTGGGTACCCCCTGAACAGCTCGCCAGTCCAATGCAGGGCAACCCACACACAACCATTCACACTCACACCTAGGGGCAATTTGGAACAGGCAGTTAGCCTAACGTGCATATCGTTGGTCCGCGGGAGGAAACCAGATTACAACCTACGCAAGCAGGAGGAGAACCTTCAAACTCCACACAGAAATGCCCTCGCTGAGCCTGGGACTCAAACCCAGGACCTCCTTGCTGTGAAGTGAACATGTGAACCAGCATGCCACTGTGACACCCAATGCGTCCATTGAGCTGCATTCATTTGCTGAACCTCTCAATCCTACCAGGGTCACGGAAAGGCTTGAGCCCATCTCAGCCGACTATGGATAAAGGAGGGGTACGCCCTGAACAGCTCGCCAGTCCATTGTAGGGCAACCCACACACGCATTCCTTTACACTCACATTCATACCTAGGGGTAGTTTGGAACAGGCAGTTAGCCTAATGTGCATGTCTTTGAGCTGTTGGAGAAAACCAGAGTACCCAGAGGAAACCCACACAAGCACGAAATAAAACTCCACACAGAAATGCCCTCACCGAGCCCTGGACTTAAACCCTTGCCGTGAGGTGGACATGCTAACCAATATGCCATTGTCCCACCCTCGTTAGTTAATTTTTTATTTGAAATCTAATCATGGTTAAAAAGAATACAGTGCACTAGCTTCAAGATATAAGTCTTTTGGACTTTATATTGACAAGATTTCCCAGTAGGAGCCAGAATAAAAGTTTTCTGAACGTCCAGCGATGATGTCCACATTGTAAAATTTGTCCAGCACACAAGCACACAATAAGAGCACTAAGCACCACCAATGATGTTGATGACTTTTGAAAGGAATCAGCTAATCACACGTTAACAGACATCATCAAACGTTGAACATCTGTTTATCTACGTCCAATTGGAGTCGCCGTCAGACATGCGGATTCTGAAGCTGATTTCCACAGTGTGCAACCGTACACGCAAGTTCCTAGACTCACAAACACAATATAGACATGATCTACATGTCTGGCAGACGTCTGGTCATGTTTGCAGGGCTTATAGCTTGCTTGGAATTCTTTAAAACTATTTTTCCTTCCATTTTGGTGAGTTGCTAAGTGAATGCTAAGTGCTAACATCATCGTTTATGTTTGGCTAATGAACTTGGACTTGTTCAATGTTATGTTATGTAACTCTAGTCTTATGCTTTAATGGTGGCGTGCAAAGGGGTGCCGCTGATCTTCGTCCAACATCGCAGGCTATCTTTATTCTTAGATTAGGCCTCTTTGGTCTGCATTAAGTGGCGAAATCAGATTAAGCCACACATGATGTCGACTTGTTAAATTGGGGGCCGTAATTGTGAAACGTTTGCATTTTATTCCGATATTGGATTAGGAAAGCTGACTCTTCCACGAGGAATGCTGGACGCATAGTCAGCTGACGAAGGCACTGTCACAAGGAGGTCGTATTAAGCTCTACCATAGAGAAAAATCTAAATTAGATAATATGGTGGATATATATATATATATTTTATTTATTTATTTATTTTTTTAAGTTTGCATATAAAGATAACGAGTAAGACAGTATTGTTCTGTTGATGGTCTCTTTGATGTATCCAGCTCTACTGATAATCATTGGGACGTATACTGCTCTAGCAGCCATCTCTAAAATGGCTCTATTGACTATTTATGGCATATACATGACTTTATTGATTATTTATTACGTATTATGACATATGGCATTGCTTCTTCTATCGTCTTTGGGATTTATATAGCTCTGTTGAAGGTGTATGGCATACACACGGTCGTGCTGTGGCATACACACAGATCTATTGGCCGCCTGTAGCATTTCACATGGCCCTGCTGGCTCTATATGCCCCATACATGGCTCTATCTGTGGTGCATGTGCATTAGAGTGCGGATCGGGCCGCATTTTTCTGTCCGAGCCCGGCCCGCGTCCGACAGAACAGTAACCGAACCTGACCCGAGCCCGACAGTCATTAAGATATTTATGTCCGAGCCCGACCCGAGCCCGACACAGTTAAAATCACCAAGTGAAACAAGCCCGTTGGCTACCCACATAATAAGCCATTTTAAATGTAAAATGTTCAATGCCTTATGGCGCTGATGTGACTGAGCCTGACCCGAACCCGAGCATCATTTTTCGAAATATCTGTCCGAAGTTCCGAACCCGGCCCGACCCGTCGGGTACCGTTAGGCTCGGGTCGGGTATCCGCTTACTAATATACATGGCGTATTTGACTATGTATGGCATATACATGGATCTCTTGGCTGTTTATGGCATATACATGGTTTGGGCAATTGTTAATGCTGTATGCATGGCTTGGTTGACTGTTTACGGCATGCATATGGCTTGATCTACTCTTTATGTCATATGCATGGCTTGGTTGACTGTTTACGGCATGCATATGGCTTGATCTACTCTTTATGTCATATGCATGGCTTGGTTG
>JBCNYH010000011.1:20529059-20553097 GCA_039654325.1 Tandanus tandanus | reverse complement strand
TTGTCCTTTACAAAAAGAAACCCCCCCCCCCCCCCCCCCCCCCCCACACACACACACACACACACACACACAGCTGTAGCAAAGCAGCTTTACAGCAGGACGCTGCCACCACTGTGCTTCACCACGTTTTGCGTACAAGCGCATCTTTTTGAATTAAGACGAAAAGCGTTCTACCGTGGGATCATCGGACCTCGTGCTGGAAGTGATGAATATTCGCCAGCTCTTCCTGCAGCTCCTGTAATATTGTTGTAATTCCTGTAGTAGCTTTTCGACATGGTGAAATTTATCTTCGTCATCACAACGCGGTGATTCTGAATGCTGATTGGTCAGAAGATGTTAAGTTTTTTTTAAATAATTGTAGCTCTGACAGTAATTCAGGCCGGTTAAATGCTTGTCGCAGGTATAGATTATTGCGTGATGGTGTTTGTTTAATGTTTTCAGCATCATTGCTTTGTAATAGTCATTATTATTTTTAATCAATAAAATGAGGTCATGACAGAAGGGTTTGCTTTTTAAAGTTTTGTGGCAACACAACAATTTTTTTTTGTTTGTTTTGGAAGGAGTCTCCAGTGTCCTCACTGAACCTTCAGAGCTAAAGCTGTGTTTTCCAGCATGTTGTTCGTTAAGAGCATTTTCACCGTCTCTTAGAGTAATCAGTCCCTAACGGGTCAAAAATGAAGGTTTTTAATTTGCTAGTTTTTTTAAGTAGCAATTTTCTTAAATGTTCACGGTTATAAAAACTTTTACAATTTTGGCTGTAACGTTATTTTCTTGGACGTTATGGCCGTTGAAAGTGTGCATGTCCAAAGCAATAACATTTCTTTAAAAACTGATTGTCAGTAGTAGTAAGGTTTCAAAGTTAAAACCAGTTCAATTATTTAATAAAATTTTAATCACGTTATTATAATCCAATATTAAAATGCCTGAACTGTTGCAAGTAAAGATGAACTGGAGTTTGAGAGAAAAAAAGATTTCGGAGTGGACACTTTTGGACGGACACGTATTCACATGCTTGTGTAATCAACGTTTCAGAATCTGGTTCAGATATGTTTTGCTCTAAAGTTACGTACCTCAATGTACTTTATAAAAAGTGCATCTGAGTTAAAAAAAAAAAAAAAAGACACATTTCTTATTATCACGAGAGATAGAGAAGTCGGAGTGGCGTGTACTCAGATCCGCCCTGTGCAGAACAAATCGGGGGATATTGCCACCAATGCAGGATTCAGTTAAACGACATGTGCTTATCTAATTTTAAACGAAAAAATTATTTCAGTTGGAATCCGGAGAATTTTTCAAGTGGGAAACTCAAATTTGTCCAAAATGTAACTTCCGTGTACATTTTCAAGACAAGCTGATACTTTTTGTTTCAAATTTTTTTATTTGAATGTACTCCATACTATTGTGTATTTATTCATATACGAAATTTTACATAGTATGTACAGATTTTGGAACATTAACCCTCATTTAATGTATCCCAAGTGCTCTAGAAGACCGTGAAAGGCTCTTAAGACCGGAGAACAACATTGATTTTTGTTTCTTTTTCTAGTAACAAAACAGGCTTTAACTTCAACCATAAATGGATAACCAACACGATTTGATGTTGGTTAAGGAATGAAAAATGCTTAGTGTTGGAAAGTTGCTCTGAGATAAGCGGGATAAGGAGAAGCCTGGTGGCGGCGGCATGAAAAATTATCCACTTCTGGCTCTATGGACTGTTTTATGCTTTATTCCTGTTATGGATTTCTTATGTTCCACTTGTAAGAAGTTAAGGTTCTGTAAGTATGTATGTGGTCCATGTGTTGACAGCTTGCAGCACTGTTTGGTTTAACCTTTGTATCTGCACTTATGGGCCGTATATGCTCGCCATGATCCTGATGCATCTGACCCATGACATATCTCTTGAAAGGCATGAGCCCGGACTGTAATGTGCATGCCCAGGCAACCTGAGAACGGGTGCCAAGACCTTTCGCCTACTTGTGCATTATGCATGGATATCTGACCTCCAGCAGGAAGTATATTTTTATATTATTTTAGGGTTCGGTTAATGCAGTACACAGTACTGTTTTTGTAGACCTATATCACCATATTTACTGCTTTATTTTGTAATAATAGTAATGTTTAATAGATGGTGTCTCCAGTGTCAGACCGTATTTATTTATTTATTTATTTATTTATTTGTTTGTTTGTTTATTTTTGACATGGCAGTGGACTTCGGACGTATAGTGTTGGGCTGTACCACATCATTTGTTATTATATATTTTTTTCCTATTATACCTTACCTTTCTTTATGAATCATTGAATTCCCTCTCCTTTCGGCTTTCCAGCTGCGGGGGGACAGTCGGCGCCATCTTGACGTGTCCGCTGGAGGTCGTAAAGACGAGGCTGCAGTCTTCCTCAGTGAAGCTCTACATCTCTGAGGTGCAGCTGAGCCCCATGGATGGGGCCAGCGTCGCCCGGATGTCTCCCCCCGGACCCCTGCATTGCCTTAAGTAAGTAACGCATCCCAACAACAAAATTCAGTGTTTGATCAGTTAAATTGTGCACAAAATAAAACTAATTTAAAATGTGTTGTATTTAAAATACTACATTTGAAAGAACTCAATGCTGACATTGAATGTGACAGAAGTGTATGTTGGGTGTTGAATGATATGCAAACGTGCCACACTGAAATGCAAGCACTATCCAATCACAGAGCTAATGCATGCTCAGGGGCGGGGTTACCCTCAGCCGATCACCTGATCGGGCTCTTTTGTTTGGTATCTGTAGAGCTGTAGAACATACAGCCATGAATGAGCACAAATCTTGGCGCTCGTTTTTATTAACCGAACGCACTTCTTATACCAACCTGTGTATTCGAGGTAGGTTCTGGGTCAACAGGCAGCTTGTTTTTGTATATAGAGTAATGGGACATGATGTCTTCCATGCCCTTTCACTACTATTCCATGCCCTCTGCATGCCAGCCATAACAGTTTCAAAGTGCCATCCAAGGTGTCATCGCTGATATGATTTATTTATATTTCTAAAAATGTCATCGGGGGTTTCTTTGACAGTGTATGCAGTCTCTCTCATTCGGAGTGAAAAGCCGATTTTTCTGTCTTGGCTGCGGCAATATCCAGATTCCCATTTAACGTGCACCAGTACCATTGGGTCGACTGTCCTGTCACGATCATTTCTTTCTTCTGGAGATGATCTCACAGTTCAGAAAACCTGAATACAGTACAGACACAACGACGCGAAGAAAACACGCCGCTCTGAAAAGCACTGTCTTTGTTGCATTGCTTTAATCCAGGGGTGTCAAACTCATTTTCACTGAGGGCCACATCACTAAATTTAAAGGTGATCGATGGCCGGATAGTCACTGAACATTTATTCTAAAAGGGCAACCATTAAATCTGCAGGGCAGTTTCATGGTAACGGTTGATGCAAAGAATGTGCGATAATCATATTCTTTGAAAGCTCTTGCGGGCCACGTAAAATGAGTTGGTGTGCCGGATTGAGTTTGTCACCTGTGCTTTAGTCTATTCAGTGATGACGGTGTTACCTTTCCGTTGCGCGTGAATGCAATTATTCCTGCGTTGTATTTCGTTTTCATCATTGACGCCATGCTACACTGAAACGCAGGAACAGCCCTAATTCCCAAGCTCTTGTCTACTTCAGCATCCCAGGCGATAGGCCAGGAGGTCTTGTTTGTTTCTCTGTTTCTTTTTGGGGGTTTTTTTCCCTCCATTTCCAGGTAACATCTTGAGAAAAACTTTTTAAAACCGCACCGAATTTGCAGACTTTCTTTGGACAGACTTTAGCGTCTGTCCACAAGGCGGTTGTTTTTCATAACGCTACATTCATGGAGTTCATGGATTTATTATTAGCATGCTTAATATGTGTGACCCTTCACAGCAAAGTGGGTATTAAGTCAGAAATTATTAAATACTTTTTTTGAACTTTAAACACGATTTTCTCCAAACTTGCATTTCTTAAAAGACTGAAAATTCTGGCAGGTTTTAGTTAGCTACCATGTGTTAGAATAGGATATCAGCTACCAATAACTCGAAATTAATAATTTCCGACCTAATACCCGCTTTGCTGCGATGGGTTACATATCAACCCGGAATGCCTTCCCTGTTGAGCTCTATTTCCTCGGTAGAACTAGTAGATCTAGTTTTTCTTGGTGTTTTTCTTCCCTAAATGAGCAAAAGCCAACTGTCTAGGTGTATTGCTGATCATGCTGATATCTGATTGCGTCTAATACAATAGGGTTCAGAACAATTTTTAGTCTTTCTGAGATAACCTGAGAAATATTATTGTCCGTCCCCCCCGTCCATGTTCACGCAACATTTTTATTTGGACTCCTTTTAAGCTCTTTGTGACTCTTTCTCTTGGTGGTAGGGGATTCCACCTTGGCAAACTGCCTCGCCACTTTCAGCCTCTGCAAAGGAATGTAGAAATCCCAACCCAGAAAACCAAAATGGAACAATGTTGAAAGTAGGTCTTCACCGTTCCTTAAAGGCGTGCATGAAGTCTGGCCATCAGGGGCGTGTCCGAGAAGCAAGAACCTTCTGAAAGCCTGGAACATTGATAGCTTATCAGAACATTAAGAACCGTGGGAGGAATGAATATACACTCCCTTTTATTTAAGCACTCGCACCCTGCAACAATATTTAAGATGTTTAAGAAAGAGAGAAAGGTGTTTAAGAGATGTTTAAGAAAGTCTGAGGAGTCGTGTTATGGTTGGCTGGTGGTTTGAACTTGAAGCCAGACCTTAAAATCGGGCTTTTTCTTTTGAGGAATGTGCATCAGAATAACACAAACACGGGTCATTGTTTAGTGAACACTTCCCCAAACCTCAGTTTAGGATGATTGCTTGGGACATATAGGATGCACTGGATCAGGTGCTATTTTATTTTCTTTTAAATAAAAAAGGAAGAATAATTAATATTGTTAGACATACAGTGATACAGGTGATCATTATACCTAGGGCTTTTCCTACAGCATCATTTCAGCAATATAGCACATTCCGATTCGGTTTAGTTCAGTGTTTGTCTTTGGCTATCGTCGCGATTTTAAAGCTCTGCATTGATTTTAGTTTTCTCTCCTCTCTCTTTTAATTAATTAATTAATTTTTTTAAAGCCACGTTTTACCTTGACAGTAAGCACCCATGTGACTTCTTATCAGGACCACCATCATGTGGCATGATGATCATGCTAAACATTGTGACTAATGAAAATTCTTTATTTCTCCTATCTTTATTAGAGAAATTTAATTTTGTGGTCATTTCACAAAATTGTAATACCAAACTAATGGAAGAAAATAGTAACAGTTATACTGATGATGCAGTTACACTGATGATGAGCAACAACCCTTTACAGCCGTGGTGAGCAGAAAAGCAACAGCGAAAGGATAATACATCATAGATAAAGCAGAAGAGGCCCATTTGATTGCATTCCTGTCAGTCAAGAGCCACAATCTCACCGAAACTGGACTGCTAAGATGGCAACATAGCGGCCATATTTAATTCCACCATAAAGCTTATGTTTTGACATGTGGCTTGTGTGTTTGTTAGAGGGATTTCCACCCAGCGCTGGGCTTTGGACAAGAATTCTACACTAGATTTTAGAAATCTATAGCTATAGAAATGATGCATTCCTACCGTGAGGTGGTCAACATGCAGTGCACCACTTATACCCATGTGGTCAAAATTTTAAACGTTGTAATGTTGCACCCTTCTCATCATCAGCGCGTCATAGCCACGTATGGAAAGGCCGGAGCAGCCAGCCAGAAAACTGAAAGAGAACTGCAAAGAGAAAAAGTCCAGCAGTTGATGCAGTGAAATTATGTGTTTATCATTTCCGCGAAGTGAAACGACGGCATTTTTAGACAACGCCAACCCTGTCCGAATTTGTACACAGAGCGAAGTAAGTACGTAATGTGCTACACTGAATTGTACGACAAGAAGTACACAACTTGTGTCCCGGCATACGGCTTCATTATGGGTAATGACGCATCACAGCTGCTGAGAATTCCTTAAAATATGCCTTGTTCTATGTCGGAAGTAATGTGATGTATGGAAAATTATGTTTTGTACCAAAGTTTTTTCAACATAAATAATGACGTTAGTGTAGCCTGGAACCTGGCTTTGATTATTAACATTACCCTCTTTGTTTCCCACTTAGGATGATTTTAGAGAGAGAAGGTCCTCGTTCGCTCTTTCGTGGCCTTGGGCCAAACTTGGTGGGAGTGGCTCCGTCCAGGTATGCAATCCGTTCATTATGCTGCTTTCTCTTTGGAAGTGAATCACTATTGATGTATTCTTGCTCATGGGGACGTAGCAAGCCGCCAAGCAGCGAACTGTCCTCTAATACAAACTCGCACGAAATTCTCCACTTATTCTTAGCCAGTTTATTATTAGTTTATGAAGCGCTGGGGAATCTCGTCAGGACTGTGTGTTAGCATGCCAGCATTAGCACACAATGCACTATGTTCAGTTGGCTTGCTGTGTCAGTACGCTGAAGCTCGTTCCTTCTTTAGGTTTGTGATCTCTAATTTATTTGGATCACGCTGTTGCGTGGTTCTTTTTTTTAAAGCCAAAGATACTTAGTATATATAAGGACTTAAACATGAAACATACTGTTACAGCTGCGAATGAGTTCTTCCTCTGATACCTTTAAAGCCACAGCAAATAAGTGTTTTTCCTAATTTAGGAATTATATTTGTACTTTTATTTTTCTTTTGCAGTTGCAGTGAACATTGTGGAACATAGAGAAAAAAAAAAAACACGATGGTTCCAGTTATTGCTTATTCTACAGTGGTTTTACACAATCGTTTCCCCAATTTAGCCTCTCTCTTGTTGTGCCCCTCAGGCCAGTTCTCATATTCAAGGCATTTAGGATAAATTTTCAGAGAAACAGTATTGTTTTAATAAAGCTACTGCTGCAGAGTTTATCACTGCTATGTTTAAAAGAGGTTTAATTTAGTGTAAGTAGAATAACTCCTAACTTGGACAGTGTAACTGCCCAGCACTATGTAACATGTTATAATCCACATTACATTACAGCAGTATGAATTATCAATAAAAAGCAGTTGGCATCACGGTGTGAGTGAGAAGGTTTGTTACTAATTGTTTGTTGAGGGGACTAACTCTAGACATTTTGACCCAGTGGTAGTGAGATGATGCTTTCAGATTGAGTTCCAGAGATGGGTGAATATAAAGTGGGGATCCAGTCAGGCAACTTTAAGGTAGGAAGAGTAGCAGGAAAACGTAAACATAATTGATGTTCTAGAATCGTAGCCTTGAAACTTTGCCATGATGTGCAAAGTTGACTCAATTCCAACGTTATATCACAGAGTTGTCTGATTTGTACCCTACGAAGGACGTTGCATTATAAATACTTTCTTTTGTTTTTGTTTTAGTTGAACACAAAAAAAATTCAACAGAAAACGTATTTGGTTGGGCTTCCGTTGGCTTTCGTAATATTGTTACCTCCAGCAGGAAGGTTATGTTTTACCCTCGATTTGTGTATTTGTTAGTTAGCAGGATTACACAAAAAGTTCTGTTCAGATTGTCATGACGTTTATATCAGAGGCAGGGCTTTGGGTAAGGAACACTTTATTCATTTTTTTTAAAGGATTCTTTAACGTTACGAGAGAGGGATCTTTGATGTTTTGGGTCATATGGGGGATTGCTGGGCTTGGCAGAGGTGTGCGCTCTCTAAGTAAACTTGTTGTTATTGTTTTCCCACAGACTCTCTAGCACCGTATTTCAGATTGTGGAATGACCCTAATAGGATTAAGTGATTCGGCAAATGAGTGAGTGAATTTAGACAGATGTTTAGTATCGTCTTCCTAATGTATGAATCCATCACAGACAAAACCTCGTTGCATTCCTCTCAGTTGTTTGTCATGTTGTTGGGACTTTAATCAAGGTGAAATTTTCATGACTAATGCAAGTTCCAGAGTAACTTTATTAGCCCAAGTCAATTTATCAGCTCGTGTTTGCCCACAACAGTACAGTCAGTCTAATTGAGGCTTTACCCCAGGGGCAGAGACTAAATCTTTATTTATTCATTTGATTTATTAATTTGTTCATTTACTGGAGACGAATGAGTCCGTGTTCTCGGGGGACTCACTGGAGATATCTTTAATTCTCTAGGAAGGTCATGTTTTTGCCCTGCATCTGTCCCTTGTTTTGTTTGTTTTTGCTGTCTGTACAAAAAAGTACACAAGTGAAGGAAAGAAGCCTTGAATGTTCAGTGTTTCATCACTTATTCATACTCACTCACACATTTAACAGCGTGAGAGTCAGTAGCAATAAAACAATACTGGTTCACTTCGGACTACGATACAATGCATGGTCTTGATATTTGTTACTGTAATTAACTAGCTAGGTAGATTTCCATCTCATTACATTACACTAGCTAGCATTTTTACTCGTCCAGTAAATGAACTCGGTTTGTCCACAGTTAGTAATAGCGACAATAATCTTGACTTGGAAGTGTATGGC
This sequence comes from Tandanus tandanus, assembly GCA_039654325.1. NCBI lineage: Eukaryota > Metazoa > Chordata > Actinopteri > Siluriformes > Plotosidae > Tandanus > Tandanus tandanus. Next base: position 20,544,602 of record JBCNYH010000011.1, on the reverse strand, counting down.
CAATCTCTCTGGAGTATATTTATAGAGAATTAAATCACCTTCAACCAAAATAATGCTGTGATGTCCGATAATTGCAGAACACAACAAACCAAAAATTAAAATTTGCAAAATCAGTTAAAAACAAAGTTACTGATGCTATTAAAGTGTATTTCAGATTCCTTTCAGAGGTCTCACTAAAAAAAAAAATAAATAAAAAAAATAGACCATGGGTTCAGACGCTCCTGCCGAAAGAACCATATATTTCATAATATGCTAATATAGAACAAGCATAGCAAGTTTGAAATCCCCAGCTTCAGCACGCGACTAGTAATATCCAGAAACAATGGATCCCATTCCTATAGCTCCCGAGCCACAAGGTGGGTGGGAGCTAAAAAAAAATCAGAAAACCTGTTATGGCAGTAAAACCAAGAATAAGACGGCAAGTCGGAGATCGCACCAATGAAACCAAAAGTTGTGTTTTATTTTTATTATCTGGCTGTTCCCTGACAGAGCAATCTACTTTGCGGCCTACTCAACGGCCAAAGAGAAGCTAAACGGCGTACTTGAGCCTGACTCCACACAGGTGCACATGATTTCTGCCGGCCTCGCAGGTAAGAGTCAAACACGTGTTCCTTTTCCTATTATTAGATACTAAATAATTTCACTGCTTGTTTGGTTTGTGAGTGACATATTGAACTAAAAATGGTACTGACTACTTAGTAGTGACTTTGTGTCTTGGGATATAGCCAGTGTTTGAAAACGGACATCTTTAAAGTGTAGAAAGTAGCGTAAATATTCTAGATGTAGACATGAGCTAGAATTTATTTATTTGGTGTTTCCATGAACAGGGAATAGTTAGGTTGTAGAATTATGGCCAATATTTCTGCATTTTTCTTTAAAACAAAAGACATTATTTGCTAGCAACTAGTGCAAATTTAGACTGAAAGCACAATTAAAGACTTTCAGGATCAACACTTCATTTAAAATGTTGCACAGCTTGTGAAGCCAAATATTTAGTGCTGGATTTTGTTGCAAACAACATTAAACAAAATGCTGATTGGCTAACTCAAAGATGCGAACTCAGTGCTACACTTTGTACATGAAACGTTGTGATTTCTTATCAGTAGTTGTAAATAAGGGGGCAGGGAATGGGTGGATTGAAAAGCATTGCAAATTTGCTAGCATGTCTTTGGAAAGCTTATATGCTCTATGCAGCTTTTGCTAATAAATGAAACAAAGCTAATTGGATAAATACATGTAGCACAGCGCTAGTATTCGTTTACTAATATGTCTGTCGGAAATATTTACTTCGACGTTGTCTGCTGCTACATGCGTGCCACTTATTGCTAAGAATCATTGTAGCCAAAAGATTCAAAAACATGCAAAATAACCAGGTCCTCAAAGTTTAGGTTGTGCTTTCCTTTCCTACTTTTTTCCCCTTTTTGTTTTTTTCTTCTCCCTTTTGAGGGCTGGAGGACAAAAATCATTACATGCCAGTGTGCTACTAAACAGTCTGGCTTCACACGCTGTCTGTGCTGTGTGTAGTAGCGGCCGCTAGCAGGGCGCTCCGCTAACATGTAGGTTGCCATGCGCGGTGGGCAGCGGTCCTCGCGGGCGATGCGGGCGGAATCGGGACGCCTCAGGTAGTCACTTCTCATCTTACTGGTATGATCATGATTCTCCTAATGATGATGATAATGATAATAGTTATGTCTGTTGATGTAGACACTCTAGCTAGCTTATAGCTGTGTTATTTTATTTTAACCTCTTTGTGATTGTACAGTCTTAATGAGCCTGTAAGCCATGGTAAGGTAAATGGAGGTAAACAACTTTATACACCTTCTTGATTGAATATAATCAGCAAATGCTAACCTTGTCAATGTATATAGTATTGGCTCAAATGTCTTGAAGTATTAGAACTTGAATTTCTAGTATGTGTGATATTTTTATATAAATAAACTTTGCAGATTAACCTTTACAATAAAAACACAACTAGGCATTGTAAACAGAGTACTACTGTAGAGCAAGCAGACTAGCAAGTTGCATATATTTAACTAGCCTGACTTTATAACTTCTGTAGTACATAAAAAATTGCCAGTGCTAACTAAATTATTATTTCCAATTACAGGCTTCATTTGAAACTCCATACATGGTTTCCTAGTAACACCATATATGTAGTTAACCACTCTGTCAAGCACTCTATCTCCAACACTTTGTGGCTTTGTTCTGACCTTTACCTTTGACCTTGACATTCCAAAATCAAATAATTTCTGGGACTCCGGTAAGACAGTGTCCCCACCAAGTCTGGTGAAAATCTGTGCACGGGAGTGGTCAGGATTTTGCTCATAGACAAACTACCAAACAGACAGATGGCTGGACAGACAAGCAAAAGCCAGTGATTACAATACCTATATCTGTATTGTCAAGGAGATAAAATGTACAATTCACTGTATCAACAATTGTATGTACATGATGTATTGTATTAGAATGATTACGATACTATAAGTACTAAAATTATTAATAAGCCTTCAAATGTGTTATTAATATAAAAAGTAGGCAGTTTTTCTGCAACAGAGAAATGAGTTAATTATATTCTATTAATTTGGCCAAGCTGATAGTCAAGATAGTAATTGTATGCAAGCTTCTTACAGAATCTACACAACAGAAATTAACACTGATACAACCCCGATCATGAATGAGCAAAAAAGGTTTTCACAATCGTGTTTATTTATTTATTAATTAATTAATATTACATGGAGTGTCCAGCATAGTACCTGTGAATTATTTGTTACAAATTAACAGTAATCTGTTATTATTGTTGTTGTTGCTGCTGTTTATTATTATCATTATTTAACAACTATATTAAAGTGTTTCCTTCTGACCAATCAAATTCCAGAATTCACTAGGGCTATGATCTAAATCCCAATATTGTACTGTGTAAACAAACAATATTTTTTGAATTGTGTTGTTTTTTACGTTTAGAATACATTTTCATTCAAAGGGCTCTTATATTGGAGACTAAGCTGAATAACACTAGCTATCAAGTTACACATGCTGCCCCATGGCTAAATATATCTGCTAGGACAACTTCTTGCCATCCATGACTCATGGTCATAACAGTGAATAACAGAATTATACATTTGACTAGACTGACAGATTATGATTTTAAACAAAGGTTTTGCACAGCTGGACAGGCAGTCCTGTCTTCGCCTATTTATATAGCACAAATGATGAATAAATTAATTAAAGAAATTATTACTGTGTTTTAGTATACACTAAATTCCAGGTCATTATTATATAGACAGAGTTAAAACTGGGATTTAAAAGATATCAGTTAAAGTATAAAACAAAACTCAGTATAAAACTTCTACCTCAGACAGAATTGTTTTTTTTTTTTCTTTCTGGAAAAGTAGGACAATGGTTCTCATACAGACTTGTTCCCATGGACTCCATTAGCTACTCTACAAAATAAAGCCCATAGACCCGTTAATATGGATTTGTCTCATAATCATTATTAACATTTCTCAAATAATCTTGTAGGCCTTTTCATTCCAAAACTTTCCACCAAGACATTAGAGTTACTTTGATGCTTGGACCCCTAAATATAATCACACTCCCAGCTCAAAACAAATCCTGGTACAAAGTTCTGGAAAACATCCCATGCACCATTAAATCCATGCATGAAGTCGAAGCCAACTGTGTCAATGGTAAGACCGTTGCCACCAAGTCTGGTCCTTCTTGTTACCAAGTTGTATGTCTGAAATAGCCTTACCATAGACTTAAAACGGAAAGAAAGCCATTTCGGTCGTGTGTTTAATTTAGTTGCGACCTTCAACCTCTTTTGAATCCAACATCCATTTATCTGTTTGTTGTAATGATAATTCCACATAAATCCAATCTGAATCTCAGATAATTTTGAACGTCTAGTGTGCATCCACCAAAATCAATAACTGAGCCTAACTCTTTTGATGCTCCATCACCATACTTCACTTCACTAAGAGTGGTGTTCTGAGGGTGATGAGCAGCAGCACCAATTTGCTAATTTCCCCTGAGGCATCATCTCTTGTTACACATGAACATATACTGTTTTTCATCAGGTGGTTTTTGCTTAAATTTTTGAATCTGCTGAAATGTATTTGATAGTTTGCATTAGCTTGTTTGTAAAGGCCACCATTTGTAGTTCGTCTCACAAGTGTGAAACGGCAAGAATACGACATAGACACTTCAGTTTCAAGAAGGCGAGATGCTGGCAACAATAACAGCATACAGGTATAAAACTATTAAATCAGATATAAACTAATGAACTTCTAAGTAGAATGAAACTCGGCACATCTATACATAATACGAGCTTACGTTCACATATTAGACAAGCGTGTGCCCCTTTATAGGAACGAATGGTATGTCCTGCCAGTCATTCATATGCAAATTATCCATATCCATACTTACCCTTGCATTCTTGTGAATCACGTGCGAAATGTCTGCACAACATACTTGTGTTTTTGTTTCATGAAGAAGCTAGTGTATTTTGACGTATAAAATATTTTCATTTTGGTTCAAGTTTGTTTTCCGTTTGAGGTTAAAACAATATAAAATGTGAAACATTTACATCTTTACAGTCAAAACCCACGACTAATTTTTAGAAACACGACAAAGCAGTCAGGAAATGACGGAGATTTTAATGCTTGTTTTTATTTATTTTTTTTAATGCCTATTTTTCTAATATGGTTGACAAGGTTAGCATTTGCACCCTATTATTGCACTGCTTCACCTTTTATTTTTGTTTTTGTAGCCTTTGTCCCCTGTTTAACTTTATGACCCATGTAAGGTTAATCTACTGTAATAAAGATAATGGTGATTGTTTTGAACCAGAGCTTTCATTTGACATGTTGTGCCATTCCAGACACAAAAAAGCACTGGTTTAATGATGTCCTTTAAAACTCAAGAGACAACCAATCTGCTCCTCTCTCTTTCTCTCTCTCTCTCTGTCTGTCTGTCTGTCTCTCTCTCTCTCTCCCTCTCTCTCTCTCTCTCTCTCTCTCTCTCTCTCTCTCTCTTATTCTCACTTCCTCTATGTACTTATGGAAAGAAAAAGAAAGAAAAAGCAGAAGTTTTGGCAAGTTCGGGTGGGATTATCAGTCTAGAAGGTCATGTGAGGGTGGGGCTTATGGGGTTGGTGGGTGTGGTTTGATTGAAGTGCTCCGCCCCCTGCTGCTGCTGCTGCTTGTGACTGTGGTACAGAAAAGCCTGTGTCTATTTTAGGCCTGTACTCTGTGAGCCAGCCTGCTCCAACCTCCCCCCCCATATCTGCAGGCTCCGTCCTGCAGCTGTGAGGAGGAGCTTTGCCCCTCCCAGTGTGAGTACTCGCCAGAGACACACAATTTCTCTATCTCTCTATCATCCTCCTTCACCTACTTGCTCTAGGTCTCTAATCCTATCTAGAGCCCCTCTACCCCTACTCTTGGTCAATAGACCTCTCTCTCTCTCTCTATCTCTATCTCTCTATCTTTTTTTTTTTTTTTTGGACTGGTGTAAAAATGTTTATATACTTAAGTACTGCCGAGCAGTGCCTCGTCTGTCATTGTTTTATTGTCTTACTTTTAAGTTCTGGGATTGTTAGACAATTGATTCCAGAAAAATATTGCTTTTTTGCCGCAAAGACTACTGACCTTGCACTGACGATATTTATTATACTCTAATCTCTTGCACTTGCATCACAAGGCATGTTTTTTTAATGTTTTTTTTCCCCTCTGTTATAATGCCAATGTAGTAAACCTACTTGCGGATAAATATATATGGCACTACGAGTCTGCGCCCTTCTGGCATGCCATACGTATAGTTCTATAACTACGAAATTATGTTCAGTTCATTTGTAATATAATTTTAAAACACTCTAAACTAGTTAAAGGGATGTATGTTTTATTTTTTTATTATTATTGTTATAATTGATATATTGCTTTAGCCAAGTTCTAAGCTGTGGCCAACTACTCTAAGATGTGTTTGTGGCTTTAATTACAGACATACAGAAGAAAAAGACATGGTATTTGTTAATGGTAATGATAGCGCTGCATTTCTGAGAGGTACATGCAGTCTTTTCGGATAAGACCGAGTATATCTAGTTCCAATTTCAAAAGCCTGATAAGGAAAATGCCAGACCAGCAGGCTATAAAACATCTTACAGAAGTCCACAGCGTTCCTTTAAACTGAAGTTCTTCTTCTTTAGTTTAAACTTGATTTGATTTTGTTTGAAAGGACAGTAGGCCTGCTTCTCTAGCCTTGCCTATGTTGAGCACCAGTGTCATTTCTACACCTGACCCTTCCATCCTTTTTCCCCAGGGTTCACAGCGATAACAGCCACCAATCCTATCTGGCTCATAAAGACTCGCCTACAGTTGGATGCCAGGTGAGCGGCAATGAAATTTGAGATTGTTACATAATCCATGAAATCTGTAAATCCTACCCTAGAGATGAATCTGGTTTATAATTCGAGCATGGCTAAGGACAGCCGATGAATAGTGACTGAATTTCTCATTCATCAAAGTTTTACAGTCATGCCACATTGAGACGCGACACAACGGGATTACATTCACATCCAACACTTGGGCAGTGATAGTTGGGTGAAAAATTCGTTCCTAGTTCTGTCCACCGTCGTGGAGAAATCAAAGAACTTGCAAAACAAGAAACCGGTGGTGGTTATTGACCTGCACAAGCCAAGAGGATAAAATAACACAAAGCACTAGTCACTAATTTGGCCTAAAAGTTTTCAGGTTGACTTCCTCTACTTAGGAGGTAAATTGAGGGTGGTTTCTAGTGACGTGCATTTACATAACCACAAATGGCTGCTGCAGGACCACCAAAAATGCATTGGCCTTTATGGTCTTTGAATTTGAACCACACGGAAATCATGTGGTTTGAAAACGTGCCCATTCAGTGATGGTGCTTGTGCATTAGAGTCATGCATAAGCAGGAAAAAAAAGAGAAACCTTAATTTTTGTTACCATGCATTTTTTTTCGTGAGGCAATTACGTCGACAAAGGAAGGAGTTTAAGGCATCAAGAATGTAGGGTGTATATGTACAGCTCACAGTGCAAGAGATGGACTGAAAGGTTGTCATTAAAGGCTGCAACCCTGCTTCAAGATCAGCAACCTTTTGGAAGATTATTCAGTTTTCTTGTCAGATGAAGTTAAAAAAAATACTATTTGTTTAGAGGAAAAAGGCTGACTTTTAATCTCAAAAACAGCTTCCTAACTATAAAGCATATGGTTGGCGGCATCACGTTGTGCGAGTATTTATCTAATAAAATAATACTTTGGCACTTCAACAAATAGAGTCGATCATTAGGATTTAAGGAGGAAGATGGTGTAGTGGCTCAGTGGTTAAGGCTCTGGATTACTGATCCAAAGGTTATGGGTTCAAGCCCCAGTACCACCAAGCTACCACTGTTGGACCCTTAACCCTCAGTTGTATAAAAATGATAAATGTAATCACTGTGGATAAGGGTGTCTTTCAAATGCCATAAATGGAAATGTAGGAAGATATCAGCCAGAAGTTAGCAGTGAGTTGAGTGTACTGCCAGAGTTGCAAACGTAGTCCAAATGGTAATGTAAGCATGAAATTCGGTACAGATGCTATCAAAAGTTTAGATTTTTAAAAATGGTTACATTTTTGCTAATCCAAAACTGTTAAGTTTAGTTTTTACTACACAGAGGTTCCCTGAAATACCTCATAACAAATGTACCCATCACAGCGAAATGGTAGTATGTCGTAAAAAAAAAAAAAAAATTTGAGTTATTGGTACCATTTTGTAGCTGATATCCTAAGATTTAAAATGATACCAAATTTTCTAACATAATTGTCTAGTTTGGGAGTAACTACCCAAAACCTGCCAGGATTTTTCAGAATTTTAAGCATTCAACTCTGGAGAAAGTCACATTTAACGTTCAACAAAGTATTTAATCATTTCTGACTTGATACCCACTTTGCTGTGATGGGTCACAAATGTATGTAGGACAAGAGATGGAAATCATTTGATATATTGTCATTGAGATATTATTCGTCGCTTGATTAACTTCTTTCATTTATAACATGTTTCTGGTCTCAGGAACTGTACGATTTGTAGAAATTTACGAAACGGCAAAGCCCTCGACTCCTATTACAATGTTATCACCTATATCCTATAACAAAAGTAGGGTTAGAAAATGAATCTGGAGAAAGTTTAAACAGGATATGCCAGCATTTTATGAAAGAAATTTTTTTTTTTGATAGAATGGTCATAAATTTCTCTGTTCTTCCATAAATTATATATATTTTTAAAAAGTAATTTTTAATAGTTAATATTCCTTCAAATAAGCCATCGTTGAACTCACTAGATTAATCGAGCAAGAAATATGTGTATTAAATTACAAACCCAAACTGAAATAAAACAGAAATAATTCACTAAATGTGGGCGCCAGCTTGAATGTTGACAGTTTGCGATGGCCGGGGCAATTTCTGAAAAAGATGTTTCCAAATTGCACTCACACCACATTTCATGCTGGTATCATAAAACGAATTATTCAATTGATTTTTGGTACTTAGCACCTCCGCTATGAACCCAGCATGGCTTAAAGGAGTGGCCATCACAATCCCTGCCCGCAAACCTGGCTGAGTGACACACGCTCTGTCGAGAAGCTTGTGGAGGGCTCCCCCAAGTGTTGGATTTAAGTTCAGGCTGTGAAAAGGCAATGTTCCAAATACTACTAAAGTGTTTAGGAACTTTTAACCTTGTAAATAAAAGATTGGAATGAATGTATCTTGGCTATAATTTTGGAACAAAGTCACTACCCAGGAAATGTTTGACATAAAATGTACAGAGCACGTGTATAATACTTCGTCATTTTCCCCTCAGGAACCGTGGAGAGAGGCGCATGAGTGCCTTTGAATGTGTGAGGCGCGTGTATAAAGCCGACGGCCTACGCGGCTTTTACCGCGGCATGTCGGCCTCCTATGCCGGCATCTCTGAAACTGTCATTCATTTCGTGATCTACGAAAGCATCAAGCGTAAGCTCCTCGAGTCCAAGGCAAACGCCAACATGGATGACGAAGAAGAATCGGTGAAGGACGCCTCCGATTTTGTTGGCATGATGCTGGCCGCTGCCACCTCTAAAACCTGCGCCACGTCTATTGCTTATCCACATGGTAGATGCATGCCTGTTTCCTTTGTCTTCGAGTAGCAAAATCATGACTAGACATTTATTAGTAATATTAATTCATGGCCTTCCAACATGGCAGATTTGCTTCAAGTAGTAAATAAACTGCCGTGCATCATTATTCTTTATATTTACATTTATAATATATGACTGGGACACTTTGGAATACTGCACCATCATATATCTGTTGGTATTGCACAGCTGAACTTGCATAAAGGTCATACTAAAACCTGTCTCCTGCCTTTTTTCAGAGGTGATCCGTACCCGGTTGCGAGAGGAGGGCAGTAAGTACCGCTCGTTCTTCCAGACTCTGAGCATGGTGGTTAGAGAGGAAGGGTACAGAGCACTGTATCGAGGCCTCACTACCCACCTCGTCCGCCAGATCCCAAACACGGCCATCATGATGTGCACCTACGAGCTGGTCGTCTACCTGCTTAACGGCTAAAACCCGTGCAGGAAGAGAAGAGGAGGAGGTGGAAGTCGCGAGAAAGAGAGATTTGTCCCTTTTTACGAGACCAAAGGAAGCAGAAAGAAAAGGGTTAGGACAAAGAGCTTTACGGGCCCGACCTCAAGGAGGCACTGTTGGTACATGGCAGGAATTATTGCTGGTTTTTGAAGCATCAAAAGAATGGAAGCTTGCTTCAAACCAAGCCAAAAGAGAGATGAGAGAGAGTGAGGAAGGAAGGAAGAAAGGAAAGTTGGCCTGTTTCTCTTCTGAATCTTTAATGTGAAGCAGTTCTTTAAGGGCTGTCAGGAGGGGAATGTTTGAAAACAACAACACAATTTCAGTCGATTTCAATAATGAATTTATTCACAATGAGAGCTTGTTTTTCTTCTGAAATTCTGAATGCTTCTTTATGAAGCTTTGAATAAGTGTTTGTTTTATTTGCAAAGGTTTATTTGCAGTGTTCATATCGTGGCAGCCAGCAACATCAAAAACACAACAAATCCAGAAGGAAAAAAAAAAAAAAGGCTCATTTTCAAACATTTCCCTCTAGAGGTCAGGGTTTCCACACTGACGCCAGGCTCCCCACGCACACCTGACCACTTGGCGTTCCAGTCGTGACACCAAGCAGTCAGATCCATGATATTTTTGCGTACTTCAAACTGAAGTGTTGTCTGTTATGTTTGCATTTTTTTTTTTAATTTCCTTTTTGCCCGAGTGTCTAGAACGATTATACCTGTTTCTTAATACCTGTCTGTGAAAAATAATAAATAAACAAAGACGACAGGGAGATAGAGGAGACGCTGGCCGGGACCGGAAAATGCCGTTACTTGAATTAAAAAAAAAAAAAATTACAGTATTTTATCCAGGAATTCAAAATATCCAAGAGCTATCTCCCACTTGCTAGCTCCTACCTGTCCTGTGGTTACACAAAAATACGACATGAATTTGTTCCACCCTTCTGATTTCAAAGCTGTATGTATACACACACACACACACACACACACACACACACACACATATACATACACACATACATATATACATACATATAGACATGTGTATGTATATATGTGTGTGTGTGTGTATATGTATGCATACATATGCATATATGCACTGTAGCATTTCCAGGCTACACGATCTTTCTGTTTTCTGTGTTTGGACTGTTTATTCTAGAACATGTACTATAAGACATAGTATTTACTGTATAAGCAAGACAGTGTTTTGCACCACAGTTCCTTTGGGAGGCTCTTGTACAGATTAGTCTAGTGAACTTCTCGTGAAGGACATCCCTGTGTTTGTATATAGAATGTATAAAAATGTATGTATGTATCCATATTAGATATTCAGTGTTCTTGCGATTATGCAGTAGGTTGTAAGAGAAGTGAATGGATTCATTTCAGAGCGCGTGTAAGCACTAGGGATGCATCGATACTGATCAAGTTCTCGTTATCTTGTTTAAAAGGTAAAGGAGAATGAGGCTCCTGATATCTGATTCCGCATGCTATTGCGCCAGTGTTCTAACGACCAAAAATGACATCATTTTGGAAGTTTTTTCTGATTAAAGTTTGATATCATAGCTAAGGCGGAAATGGAGAAGCCTTGGTCTACCATGGTGTCGTCCAGTAGAAAAAATCTTGAAGCGTTTAGAGAAGTGAGGACTTTGGATTTTGTTGTGCACTAAACTGTTTATAATATCCGAGCAGTTCCATTCAGCGAGCACCGAGACACGAGGGCTTCCTTTCCGCTTGTGCTATTTCACTGTAACATGAATAATTCAGCACGGGCATTTCCTCGCCAGCAGGACGAGGTGTCAACTAACATAAACAGAGCGAAGTAATACTGTATGTCCCAGGATGCCCCTGATATCACAGACGAAAGGAAAAACGTATGGATGCATCCCTATTTGTTACATTTTTAAAATATTAATCCCCCCCCCCCCCAATGAATAATGCAATGAGCTCAGTGTTGAATTCTGTAAAGATGCAACTCTTCTTCAATTGGTTTATCACCAGTTGGAATAAGCACCAGCCCTTTCGAGTGGTCCTAGGTGAAATTTTAACATTTAAAAAAAGGGTTGAATTGACATTAATGTTATTGAATCCAGTACACCGGGAAAATGAACACGGCTCCCATCATCCTTCACTACCACGCAGGCTTTATTATAGGATTTGTATTGTACCCTTAAAATAAACGGATATTTGGCATTGTTACAGAATGTCACGAAGTAAGCATGTCGAATTCATGCATGTTTTAATTCAGGCTGTTTTATTACAAGAAAAAAGTACATGATTTGTATGAGCGTGCTTAAATATCACCGTTGAGGGTGTAATGAACAGCCCAGTACTATAATAAGGTAAATTACTAATGATCATGAAATAACACATGGGGTATATCCAGTATTTAAAAAAAAAAAATAACGTCTTATTGTTCTAAGTGATAAATTATTGGCCTTACAAAATTTTGACCTTTTTTTTGGCAATTCCTGTCAGTGGCAAAATACTTTAAAGCAAATTCTAAAGTTTTGTCATAGGCCACATTTCCAATGTAAGGTTTGCTTCATAATTCAGATAGTATTAACACCAGTTTTACTTAATGATCAACAACATGGTTTTCTTGCATCTTCACACTAGGTCAACACTAACAATGAATTGGTCACATAACAGATTTTGATATTTTGTGTGTGAATGTGGAAAAATGTGACCTCTGCTGGTTATGTAATACCATACCTCCTTTTTTGTACAAAAATGAGTAAATAAAAAGCACATAAATGAGTCCTGTGGTGTTAGTGTCTGCTGAAAAATTACATAATTTTATTACAAGCTTTTAAGTTAAAGTTATATTTTAGGTCAAGGGTTAACCATGTTGAAATTCATGCTGATAAGCCTTCAAAATTTTTTAAATCAAGTGTGTGTGTACCGCTATCGACAAAGGTTTTGTCGCATGTGTGCCTGATATTGACAACAATTGATAACTTCACTACTGATTAACTGATCAACCTTGCGTTACATTAATCCTACAAGTATACAGATTGTTTTGTGAAAGCAACGGGACTTGTACATTTATTTATACTTTTTGCAGCTAATAAAAGACCAACATATCCATTCTAGGCATTCTAGGTCGCAATCATGTAACGTCATATTCTGGATCAAAGTAATTAGTAAAATTAGTTAAATATAATGAAAAGTGCTTGATTAACTAAATATACATAAACTTCAGGTATTAAAGCAGCTTTCAGGCAATTTATAAAATCTTTTTGCAAAAACTGAAGGAAACCTTCAAGATCTCCTAAAAGCAAATGAAAATAACTTGCAAGCTGTAGTAAGAAATTTCAGACACCCTTGGTACACATAGGCAAGACTTTTGTCAATGAGTGTGTGTGTGTGTGTGTATATATATACACACACACACACACACACACACACACACATATATAGGTGAGTATTATTGTGAGGTGCCTTGAGGTAAGTATAAAGTTGATACTTTGTATTTCTTTTTTACAATTTATATTTAATACTAAATAACAGAATTTTATCAATTAATTTTACTGTTTTGTAGCAATATTTTCACTAGAATCTATATAACACCCTCTTGTGCTATAAAGAGTTCACCATGGCAGTAAACATCTTGCACCAGGTATCATTACAAACAGTGCTACTATTAGTTGTTACCTAAGGAGCAATCATAGTGAAAGTGGACTAGCTTCTTAATCTTCTCTGGCATAGTGGTTAGTGTGTCCGCCTCAGTGCAAGAAGGTCATGGGTTTGATTCCCGGTCTCGGGCGTTTCTGTGTTTCAGGCATGGTCTCCCCTGTGCTTGCATGAGTTTCCTCCGACAGTCCAAAAACATGCACGTTATGCTAATTGGCTGTTCTAAATTGCCTCTAGGTGTGAGTGGGAATGGTTGTGTGTGTTGCAGCTGGCGAGCTGTTCTGGCTGTACTCTGCCCGCGACCTTCATAGAGAGTGAGTGAGTGAGAGTGAACTTTACTGCCATCTGCTGGATTTCAAGATGTATGGCATTGTTGAGTGCAAGGACAGTGTTTTATCGCCCGTTAACAAAAGTGAACACAAATTTGCGGATCCAGACTTGAATGGATTCCTCTTTGGCCAATGTTTCACCCTTCCACCAAGTTTCATGAAAATCAGGACAATCGGTTAGGCACAATCCCGCTCGGAGTCAGACAAACAAACGTACCGCACTGAAAACATAAGCCCATTGACCGGTTAGAAAGCACAATGCAATGATTCCTACACCTCACGCAAAACTCAACTGCTAAAATGCAATTAGCATTAAGCATGAAGACAATTCAGAACCTAATGACAAATTTGCCCTGGGTTCGATTCCTAGGTTTGGCCGTTTCTGTGTGGAGTTTGCATGTTCCGTGCTTGTGTGGGTTTCCTCTGGGTACTCCAGTTTCCTCCCACAGTCCAAAAACATGCACAGTCGGCTAACTGGCTGTTCCAAATTGCCTCTTGGTGTGAGTGTGAATGGATGCGTTTGTGTGTGTGTGTTGGCCCTGCAGTGGTCTGGCGAGCTGTTCAGGGTGTACCCCGCCTTCGCCCAGAGTCGGCTGAGATGGGCTTCAGCCTTCCCATGACCCTAATTAGGATTAAGCAGCTTAGAGATGGATGGATGATAAATTTGCATTAAGCCCAATCTTCAATTCCAGCAACCGACCATGATGCATAATGGTGTTGATTCTTTGTTTGACTGTAACTTATTGTGTTGAATTATTGTAGAGTCCAGTACAGTGGAATACACTTCCCTGTCCTTATATAACACCAGTCGACCAGGTTTCAGCATTATCTTCAAGGACCAGTATACCACTATCCTAAAAATCCATGCAGCAATTACCTTGCATTAGCTGTAAGTCGCTTGTGCTATAATATATCAGTGGAACATGTTGCTGACGGTGATGTATGAAGAAGGCTTTAGTGGCAGTAGAGTAATGGAAGCTGCAGTGCTCCACAGACGGAAACTGTTAGACTGTAATTTACTGTTCTGAACATTTTCCAGTTGGGAGACTCCACCCACTTTGCAGAGCTTTATATATATTTTTTTAAGACACGGCAGGGTGTACATATCATCAGTAGCTCATCAACCTTTCACAAAAGCAGTATTTATTAATTACATTGCCAGGCTTTTGGTTAGGTTTGTGTGTTTGTTTGCAGGATTATGCAAAATGTTATGTCTGTATTTTCATGAAATTTCTACCAGGGGTGGTCCTTTGGACATTCTCGACGATTTTGGAGATGATCCGCATAAAATTCGGGGTCCAGGATTTTTTTCAAAGGATTCTTTAACATTGCGAGTTAGATCAGGGTTTTTGTTGGAAGTGTGGTGTTACAGCAGGTCCAGCAGGGGGTGCTGTGCGCTTTGTTATTTCCTTCGGCTTGGCGTAGGGTCGTGTTCCCCGAGTGCTCTTGTTTGGTATGTAGGTTTGTGCAATAGCGCGATATACTCTACCTTACTAACATGAACTTGCTACATAAATAGATCACCGTATGCTATTATATAATAGCACAGCGCTGTGGGATGCTTGATTCTGATTGGTCGAAAGGTATCGATAAATTTGAAAGAGTATTGCACGGACAGTCGTTCTACCTGCAAAATGTATTCAAGTTTGTTACGTAGGGACTCGTATGGAGGTCGTTCCATATAAACATTAAAAGCCTGTGTAATTGTACATACTTTCCAAAAAACTATACTCACTCACTCATTTGCCTAAACGATTAATCCTACCAGGGTCACGGGGAGGCTGGAGCCTATCTCAGCCGACACTGTGCAAAGGCAGGAAACACCCTGAAATGCTTGCCAGACATCCTATGTCCAACACACACACACACACACACACACACACACACACACACACACACACACCTAAGGGCAATCTGGAACAGCCAATTCGCATAATGTGCATGTGTTTGGACT
>JBCNYH010000011.1:20504176-20515614 GCA_039654325.1 Tandanus tandanus | reverse complement strand
TATATACACATATATATATATATATATATACACATATGTATGTATGTATGTTTGTGTGTGTACAAAAAATGCAATATTTCTTACAATTAGGGCACTAGAGTAAAACAGGACATCCGAATGGGCTATTAGTCGTATCCAGTGAGAGGGAGTGAAATAGCAGAATAGCTGTTAAATATATGACTTGCATACCTCTCAGAAAGAAGATATTGCCTGGTAGGGGGCTATCATGAAAGTTAAACTTAGAGGGAGGATCCTAAAAAGCTTGAGTCGAGGCAACGGGACTTCTTTTTGTGGTTTTTGACCAGAGGGAGGAATTAAGTCAAATCTGATGTAGCTATTCTACAGTTACATGAAAAACAACCATCCGGATTTTTCTACACAGTAATCAATGTTCTTCAGCCACATTATCAATACATCCGTCCTTTCATGATACAACCGCTTCAGTTACCTATAGCCTGCTTGCCTGCTTGATGCCCAGCTCTTCCTGTTGTCACTGCATTCTTTTTCTTCTTCTGTCTGAGTTTGGCTCTTTGTCTATCTACACATCATATATTTTGTCTCGTGTCTCCGTTTTGCATATGAATTCCGAGTGTTGACATACCTGGACATGCATCCTAAGTAGAGTCCTTTTAAAATATACAAATACTTTCTTTTCTGTTGGAATCTTTTTGCTTTTTATTTTTGGCTTGTTTTGATCCTGCCTTTGCTTTCTGCCTTTGTTTTGTACATGATATTGCTGTTCTCACCGATTAGGTGAACACACCTTAGTTACTGTTGTCATGCAGGGGTCAGTGAGAGGCCATAACCGACTATCCAACCCTCACACACTGTGATCACACCCATCCGGTGCTCCAAACAAAGCTACACAATGCTGTGCTGCACAACCCCCCAGAAACTGGAAGGCATAGAGCGCCATCAGTATTACAAATGTTCTAAAAAGATATTTATACGATGTACAGCACCTGAATTTCATCACTTTATTACTTATTATTAATATTATTAATAATGATACGATATTATAGTATATTATAGGCGGCGCAATGGCGTAGTGGTTAGCAGATCTGCCTCACAGCAAGAAGGTCCTAGGTTGGAGTCCTGGGCTGAGTATCTATGTGGAGTTTGAATGTTCCCCCAGTGCTTGTGTAGGTTTCCTCTGGATACTCTGGTTTCCTCCCACAGTCTAAAGACATGCACAGTAGGCTAATTGGCTGTTTCAAATTTCCCCTAGGTGTGAGTGTTGGCCCTGCAGTGGTCAGGCAAGCTGCTCAGGGTGTACCCCGCCTTCGCCCAGTGTCGGCTGAGATAGGCTCCCATCTTGCCATCTGATTTAAAATGGAGTCATGTAATTGTAATTAAGTAATTGTATACAGTGAGTGTAGTATGACTGGAGATAACGGCAGCAGCGGAATCCTGTTCAGGAAAGAGACTTGGTACATACAAGTGTGTTAGCATGCCAAGCCTGGTAAGAGTTCCCATGACGACACACTCTTCTCTTTTACAGCCTAATAGCCCTGTGTGTGTGTGTGTGAGTGTGTGTGTGCACGCGTGTTTGGTTGCTTGAGAGGTTTATTGAGGTGATATCACTCTTCATGTACGACGTAGCTGTGCTTTAATCATAAACGATGCAGAATAAACCTGGCGCGGTACGCTAGCAATGTTTCTGTTTGTCCTTTATTAAAACCACACGTGTCCTACTTCCGTGTGTATGACAAGTAAGATAAATGGGTTCCCATGATACTACTATTTTGTGTGTGTATCATATTTTTGTGTGTGTGTGTTGCAGACAGTATGACAGGACAAGGGACTATAAGGTGAAGTGCAGAGAGAGAGAGAGAGAGAGATGTCTGGCAAATTGGTGACAAAATTCACAGAAATAGCACACGGCTCCGCCCTTTTATTTATTCATTCATTCGGTCCTAGCAGTTGGACCAAGGAACATGAACTGGGTCAAAGTCTGAAAGAGCACCCGAGTGTATGTATTAGTGCGAACTGACATTCAGTAGCTGCTTGGATGACGAAACGTCTTTGTCATCGTGTCAAGCTGGGTCCGGGTTGGAAAAGGTGAGAGGTGCATAGCTGTGGCCTGATTACTTCACAGTGTGTCTGAGGTGAAAGGATTCAACTCTGTGATGTCTCTGTCTCTCTCTCTCTCTCCCTCTCTCTCTGTCTGTCTCTTTCTGTCTCTCTCTCTCTCTTTCTCTCTTCCTCCCTCTCTCACTCTCTATCTCTCTCTCTACCCCCCCCCCCTCTCCCTGTCTGTCTCTTTCTCTCTTCCTCTCTCTCTGTCTGTCTCTTTCTCTCTTCCTCTCTCTCTCTCTCTGTTTCTGTTTTATTTATTTATTTATTTATTTTGGTTTAGGCTGTCGAGTGTCACCGAGAGCAAAACCAAGTTAACCAGAACAAGAACCAAGACCAAGGATAGTGAAAATATTACCAAATAAAGCAAATCGAATCAAAGTTCCCTCGCTAAGGGGAATGAAGCACATGCCCTCCTGATTTTATGTTCATCTCCATGCAGGACCACGTTCATGTGCGTTTTGCGCCAGTGGCTGTGTTTGTTTTGCCTACGTGCATTATTCCTTTACGTTCAGGGCCATTAAGTGATGCACAAGACGGCAGTATAAGAGCTTTTATCTCAATGCTGTGTGTATCCAGAGTCCGATTAACTGGCGTCTAAATGTGTAGCTTTGCACTTTATTCAGTTCCACCGACAGGACAACAGGTTTTTTCTTACCAGTGTGTTGAAGAAATATTTAATACATGAACCAAATTCAAAGAACTTTACTCTATATATATTTATATTTATATATACTATACTTACCTTTAAATAGTTTGGTTCTGAGAGTTGTTGCTTTTCATACAGTAGGCCTAAAATTAATGGAAGCTGGCTGGCTAGGGTTGACCTGCTAACCTGATGCTAACCGTAAGCAGTTGGGTTAGAAGGGAGCCTTGGCCTGTTGCCACACTTACACTTGATGCATACAGCTTGGGGTGGCTTATTCCCCCACCACTACCAACAAGAGGCCACGATAACCGCAGGCTAGTTTCTCGGAGCAGGCCGTTAAAGTCGTGTTTGGTGGACAAATAAAAACCCGCCTAATTTTTGAAAATAAACGAAATGCGTTCTTACCGCCAAATTTCGTTGATTTTGTGGAATTACTTTAGAATGAATGAGCGCTTTTAGCCTAGCGACCACTTAGCTTGGCTCAGAACACAGAGCTCACCCTGTCTGCAACCATCCGAGCCGGGAGACGAGGTTTACCCAGAAGTCTCCTAAAGTGCCATATCACCGGGATCTGCTAGGAACAGGCTTCAGAAGACTCCCGGTTCCATAGACTTCCATGCAAAGAAATCACCGTTGCTCACCTAAATTACTGCGTCAATGGATTTTTCTCCATAAATCACTTTGGTTAATTTACTAAGTTATATCCTTCCTATCAATTCTCTGTGGGGGTTTTTTCTTCCAATAGTCCCACGGTTAATAAGATATTAGACCCATGTGTTTGCGTATTTTGGGGGCGTGTCTGGCTTTTATTGACATCCCTGGAATGGAGTGAGTGACAGCAGGTGTGTGCATGGAGCTAACGGTGTCATCACTGGCTAACTGAAGTTTTTTCGGTAAGTAAATATTTGTTTTCTTAATGGTTTCCAATTTTAAAGCACAGTATATTAAATTTTTTAATTAAATATAATGTTTACAGTGCACTCTAGAAGCTGCTGCGTGTTTCTCTTGTTTAGTTTATATGAATAATAGATGCAGCTTGCTAACAGAGCTAGTTAACTAGCGGTAGCATTAGCTGATGTGTTTACAAAGCGAATGGTACTGGTTTAGGGTTTAAGGTTAGAGTACCAGAACCGGTCGGGCGGAAAACCTGTGTTATACCTAGGTCCCACTGGGGAAAAGTCATCGGCGACGTTGAAATAGACAAAGCGGTCCCATGTTAAATTTCACTTAATATGCATCGGGGATGTTCCTGCGAACGTACACGGATGCTTCGGCTTTCATGAAATCTTCGGGTAATGTCCCCCGAACAATGCCCGTGAATAATTGGCGATGACTCAAGACGTTCTGGAAAGATACGGGGGACATTCTCCGATAATCGGCGAATGTGCCCGGGAACGTTGGCGAGATTGAAAAGTACTCGGGGGTGTGTCTGCGAAGGTTAGGTGATGCATCTGTGATAAATTGTGAACCATCCCAGTTGCATCCGGGAATGGTTTTAGGGGGGTATATTAATGAATATTTCGGCATCAGCACTATTCACTTTCTTGCATGATGGCAGAAATGATACACGATATTATGCTTGAGCTGCAAGAACAGCTGGACATCTGACATGTTTCTTTGTTCCTGGGTTTCATGCTGTGTTTCAGGAATGACTGATGGATTTCATGATTGGAGGTAATTGGCCATCAAATCCACACTGCCTTCTTCCTCACTTTCGGGAGGGGCTGGTCTGTGTGCTTTCCCTCTCTTCTTTTCAGAATTCAGAAGTCATTCGTTTGCATGGTGGCATGTCGGCAGCACTAATGCAAGTGGTCCCTGTATAACACGTCTTTACTGTGTGCGCGTGTGTAGAATTCAGCCAATCATCAAGCTAGGAACAAAGCACCCCTCCACCCTTTCACAGTTATCGGCGAATGTTCGAGGAGGCTGACAAAAACTTCGGAAAGGTATCTCCAAATGATAAGTGTCGCCGAACTTTCGCCGAGTAATCTACTTTCACCAAAGGTTCTTACATACCTCGGCGAAACTTAACCGATGCACTCGGGATGCATCTGGAATATGAATAGTTCGCGGAATATAGGAGATTGCATCCCTGTGTGTCTGGGAAGGTCCCGGGAAGCCTCTGCGTCCTGTTTTCCCGACAAAGTATATACATGGGAATACATTGGGAAAATTTCAATGCAAACACTGAAATTTTTCGAGGTTATCCCGAGGCCTACCAATGATTCAGGATGGCTTGCAAAGCTCACGAATATTTGCAGATACATCAGGGAACGTGCTCAAGATCCCTCCCGAGACTGATCAATTTCCATCGGGAGTATATCGCCGACGCAAAAAAAGCCCAGTAGGACTGGGCCATTAGTCCCCGAGTTTAATTGTAGTGTGTTGTTGTAATGCACTGCAGTAATTAATGAAACTGTATATCAGGACACCATGACAGTTCAGGTTAAGATTTATAGTTCTATGGATTTAACTGTGATTAAATCAGTAATGTAGATTTATGTAGGTTTTTTATGTGATTGTTTTATTTATATTTGGTACAGGTAATACTGTATGTGTAAGCTTGAAGGTTTCTGCATCACATTGAAAGAAATGTATTACAATTTTTATTTACTACATTATTATTTGCTGGTAATATACCTAGCATGCTTGTAGTATAAATTGAAAAGGTATCCACTGAAAACTGATGGACCAGCACCAACAGAGGGAAGAGCTCACAGAGCAGCAGATTTGATGCCATTCATCTGGTTGTAGAAGAGGGAGACTGCATGAACATCATCCTTAGTTCTCAAATATTTAATTAATATTTCTATTGTTGTATAAAACTAACATTATTTACAAATTCAGGCAAAACCTCCATTGATGCTTTCTTGCAATAATAGTGTACCATAATCCATATGAGATATTCACCATAAAAACCATTAACAAACTTAGTGTGCGAACTTCATTAATAAATTAATTACTGACGAACTGAATCACTTTGATAGCTGTGGATCAGAGTAAAGGTGACAATAACTGTTACATTTTAAGTTTAAATATTAAAAATAGGTAATTGAATTTCCAGTGCAAGATTATATTAATAATGAGTTAAAATTACAGTCAAAACAGTAAACAATAAAAAATACACACATATATATATATATATAAATAAAAAATACAGTGCTTGGTAAAGCACTCTGTCGGTTTGTTATACATCATTAAAAAAAAAAAAAGTCAGTCTACTGTCCTTTCTGCAGTCTGCAACTACAGTAAGGTGATAAAAAGTGTGTGAGAGAGTTTACACGCAGAACCCCAGCCGAACTAATGGATGGAGATATCATAAACACCAAGGTTTCTCCCCACGGTCTTTGTGGCTCTCTGGCCCCCACACGGGACGAAGTTGTCCCTGATGATCCTGAACTTAAATGGATTTAAAATACAGTGAAAGAGTGAGAGATGCATTACACTGAAGGATATAGTGAAAAAGAGGAAAGGAAGCAGCACTCAGATGAACAACATCTAAAAATACATTATTCCCTCAATTCAGTTAAATATATATATATACTCTTTTACATTAAACAGCAATAGAAATGTAATTTTAAAAGGTGTATTAACATTCGTCATAAACAATGAAAC
Source organism: Tandanus tandanus (assembly GCA_039654325.1). Lineage (NCBI taxonomy): Eukaryota > Metazoa > Chordata > Actinopteri > Siluriformes > Plotosidae > Tandanus > Tandanus tandanus. Next base: position 20,509,274 of record JBCNYH010000011.1, on the reverse strand, counting down.
GAACCCACAGATAATAATAATAATAATAATAATAATAATAACTCACAGTAACAGAGCTGAACCATGTGTTCAACTGTAATTCATTGAGTTTACAGGTGATGCTAATACCCGTTAGGTAATAGGCTAATACCCGTTCTTACACTAGTAAGTTGGCTCACTCATTGTAACTTGAGCTGCAATTACATTATAAAATACTTCTCACATATGTGATATTCATGAGATCTGAACATTTCTGTGTTTAGCTAATGAGATTATTTTAACAATTAGCAAGAATGCTTACCTCGGACTACGGATGCTAAGTGTACTCCAGATTGGAGCGGGACATAGACCGGATGGGTGGGTTGGATGGGCGGGTTGATCTGGGGTTGATCCACCCATCTCTCCTCCCATTCTCCCAGCATGCTACGCGGGCACGTCAAAATACGTCACTTCTGGAGCCAAAAATGAAAGATGGCAACAGTGAATTTCAAACTTCCGGGGCTTCCTCATGGCAGTTCAGCAACAGAGCGCAAACCAATGGGTGACATCACGGTAGGCTACGTCCAATTATTTTTACAGTCAACGAGTTCAACCGACCAAGTCTTTCATAGTAAACATATGAAAAACAAAAAAATGCAAGCACATTCTGCCTTTTTTTTTTTTTTTGGTTGACTATTGTAGTGACCAATTACCAATCACCATTGATCTTTCAGGACCAATCATTGCTTACCTTTGTTTTCAACAACCAATCCCTATTCACCATTGTTCCCTAGTGACCAATCACCTCTTACCACTGTTTCCAACAACCAATCCCTAATCACCATTGTTCCCCTAGTACCCAATCACTGCATATCATAGTTTCCAACAACCAATCACCAGAAAACAATCACCATTGTTTTCTAGTGACTAATCACTGCTTACCATTGTTCCCCAGTGACCAACAACCAATTCCTAATCACCATTGCTTTCTAGTGACCAATCTTTGCCTTCCACTGTTCCCAACAACCAATCCCTGATCACAGTGGTTCCTTAGTGACCAATCACTGCTTACTATTGTTCCCCAGTGACCAACAACCAATCCCATAGTCCAATCCAATCATCAAATCAATATTGGTTCCAATTGGTACTGATTGTCATTTCCCCAAAATGACCAATTACTCATCACCATTGGTCCCAATGCCAATGACCAATCACTGATCACTAATGTTTGTCCCATACACTATATGCACTTCTTGTTCCTAATAGTCTCTCTTCTTGGAGATATTTATACATATCCTTAACTGCTTAATGTCGATTACCCAAATAATCCCTACCACTAGGTTCCTGATTGTTACCAAGACATCACTGGAACCTTACTGTGAAGGAAGCAGTATGAGAAGCTTGGAGCTGTGGTGTGCAGTAGAGTGTGTGAGAGAGACAGGAGGGAACTATTTGTTTGAACTGAAGCTCCACTTACGTCCTCTTCTCATATGACTCTGACTAATTCAAGCTGCACCTATTGATTTCGGTAAGGGTCACCTTTATCAACATGCACGGAGTTGCAGAGAGAAAATTAACACACGAGCTGATAAGAGTTCAAAACGTGTCGCATTTGAGTGATGGTTAAGAAAGACGGAAGCACTTAGAACCTATTAGCGATATTGTGGCACTAGGAGGAATTAAATAATTTACTGAGAAAATATGCTAAACTTGTGCACATGTAAGGCTACACTGGATTCAGTACTCAGACTTCAGAGTGATCAGCACACTAAGGGTGATGTTGCGTAAGCTGGAGTTCAGGAGAAACCAAAGCTTGTCTCAGTTATTTATGATTCTCGCCTTAAGCTTGACTGGATTTTCTTACATGACATCATCCCTAGTCGAGCGTGACACTGCTATAAGGCAACAATCCCTGTAACCACAACATTACTCCCTGGAATTTCAGATTCTGGAATTTTTGAAAGCGGGTTGTTTTTAGAATATCACTAGCATTGATAATAGTGACTTTGCAACTTGGCATAGAGGATTCTGGGAAGGGTGAGCTGGCCTCTTTAAAGCATAAATGGGATCCATGAGTGTTTATATTGCCTCATGCTCACAGTAATTTGGTATCCATGTAACATTTATTGTATTGTAGCCAAGTAATTGGAGAGGACTCAAGATTAAGACTGCTTAGAGGTTCTAGAGTCTCCAATGTCCCATCCCACAGCTCCAAGGATCCTGGATCGATCCTGAGCTCAGGTTAGTGTCTGTGTGGGGCTTCTCATTTTCTCCCAGAAAAAAAAAAAAGATGCTTGGAGGTTTGGATACACAAAATTTACCCTAGGGTGTATTTCAACCATGGTGTCCGTTTTTCCCAAAGTTACGCTCTGGATTCATCACTATCCTGATGAATCAATGAAAGTGTTTAAAACAGTTTGGGTTTTTGGTTACTTCTTAACATTAGGGTTATTTAATGACACTTCAGATCTTAAGAGGAACCAAAAAATACTAATATGAATGAAATATGACTGTAAATGAGAGAAAAAAACAAACAAAAAAAATATGTAAATTATATATTAAATAATTAATAAATATATTAATAATTAATCTATAAATATATTATTGTCAGAAGGCAGCAGGGTGGCATAGTGGTTAGAATGTCCACCTCAGAGCAAGAAGGTCCTGGGTTCATTTCCCGGGCTTGAGCGTTTCTGTGTGGAGTTTGCATGGTCTTCCCAAACTTGCGTGGGTTTCCTCCGGGTACTCGGGTTTGCTCGGCAGTCCAAAGACATGCACATTAGGCTAACTGGCTGTTCCAAATTGCCCCTAGGTGTGAGCGTGAATGTTTGTGTGTGTGTTGGCCTAAGTGTCGACTGAGATGGGCACCAGTCACCCACTCACTGGCAAATGAGTGATGATGAGTGAGTGATTTATTCATCCATTCATTTTCTGTACCGTTTAATCCTAATTTGGGTCGCGGGGTTCTGGCGCCCAAATCAGCCAACCCTGGGCGAGGGCAGAGTACACCCTGGACAGCTCGCCAGGCCATCGCAGGGCATGAGTGAGTGATATTTTTTGTCATTGTTGGAAAATTGCTGTAGTGTAAGAAGAATAAAAGACTTGTAGACATGATGTCATTGGAAAATAAAGGGTTAACTAAGGCAGTATCGCACCACACCTTCGTTAATTATTTTCCTTTGACCTCACACCCTGTCGTGTTTTATTCATTATATCATATCATATATGTCATATCATAATGCCATTGATATTCTCAAATTCTCGCCACTATTTGTTTTCCCCAAGGAAAAGTATTGTCAGATGGGTGTAGATCAAGGCCGTGTTACAAGGCTACGGTAATAAAAGACTCCCCCATCCTCCCATATCTCTCAGACACCAAAACACCATCGACTGAGTCACATCGTTGAGTAGCACATCTATGATCCTGTGGCCTAAAGTCATTTTGATCAAGCAATATCACGATGAAAGAGGTGTCGGAAACAGTCCACAAAGGGTGTTTTGTGCTTTATATACACACATAGCGGATACTATTTATTCACCAATAGCAGGGAGGATTTTACTGAGTTCTTGTATTCTGTTTAAGTTGCTGTGGTAAACAGTGGATGAAGGACTTTCTGCTTCCCAGTTTCTCTGTGAATAACTTGCTGTCTTCCTGTCTTCAGGATAGGCTAGTGAGAAGACTGTTTAAAAAAAATCGTATTTTTCACGTTATGATGGGAATAACATGGGTACTGATGGCTCAGTGGGTAAGGCTCCGGGTCAGGGGTTTAATTTCTCAGTTGTATAAGTCGCTCAGTGTAAGTCGCTTTGGATGAGGGCGTCTGCCAGATGCCGTAAATGTAAAACATGAAAAACATATTAAGGCATATTTGAAAACGAATCGACCTGAATCAAAATAAATGAATAATCTCCGAAAATAAATGCATCAGCTGAGACAGTAAATGAATCAGATTAAAATATTAATAAATCAGCTCAGGAAATGAATAACCAACTCCATAAATAAACGAATCAACTGAGAAAATAAATGAATCAGCTCAGTCAGCTATAAAAGTAAATTATGTACAAATGTGACCCATCACTACAAAATGAGTCTTAATGCACCAAACTGACTTTTTGAGTAAAGTGAATTTTCTTGAAAAGTCTTGTAAATAAATTTGATGCATTTTAAGAGAAAACAAACAGAAGAACAATTACCATCAACAACATTAACAATAATATCTAACATTATTATTAACAATATAAAATATTAAAATAAAATATTTTTTTACATTTTAAATATTATTATTATTATTAGTTACCATTATTATTAACAAAATTTTTTTTATATTTTTTAATATTATCAATATTATTTACTATTATTATTAACAATACTAATTTAAAAAAATATATTATTATTATTTACCATTAATAAATTGTAAACCATTAACAAATAATACATTTGGGATATATATATATATTGTTTTGTCATATCTTCATCAAAATGAGTCCTGATTAAAAACAGCAACAACAACAACAACAACAGTTTTTGGGATAATTTCAAAGTTTGGAGTATGCATAACTCAAAAACTCAGTTTGGTGCATTAAGACTTATTTAGTCTTTAGGTAAAAATACCTGCACAGTGTAGAAACGGACATCTATAAAGAAATTCATTGTCGAGGAATATCACATGGAAAAAAGTGATTACAGGAAGTAACTAGTGTTTTGTCTTGATACCTGATATCCTGTCTTATAGTGAACCTTCAACCTTTATTGAACTTTTTTATTTATTTATTTTTTTGGCTCTCGAATATTTTATGCCACTGTACAGCACTTTGATCTGAATGCGCTTTATAAATAAATGAAATCAAATTTACAAATTTTCACATTAATAAGTATAAATGGATAAAAAATGGGGTCATTTATATATATATATATATATATATATAGACTTAGACTTAACTTTATTGATCCCTTTGGGATGACTCCCTCAGGGAAATTTAAAATATATATAAATAAGAAGAATTTGTAATTAAAAAAAAAACCTCATTCACATGTTGCTTGACAAAATTGTTAACCATGGTATGTGAGGGCTTGTAATTATATAGTAATTATTCAAAATTCTTTAAATGTTATAATATTTGATTCACAGCCTAATATATA